>JAMWEH010001847.1:0-26273 GCA_024721245.1 Mitragyna speciosa | reverse complement strand
ACAATACTCGAGTTTGAATCGATCTTCAATGAAATTAAATCTATTCTTTGCACCCCACATACGTGATAATATTAGTACTTTATTTTTTTTTTTACCGAATTTAGATGGGTGTGGTAGAATCCCCCTAGATAGCTTTTTGGTGCTAGGAAAGAATTTCTTTTTGTGGGAAAAATATTGTTGTAAATAAACTTTTTTAGTGCTTTTGGCAATTTGGTATTGCATGATGTGAAATATTCGTTAACTAGCATAAATTCCCTGCCATGCACATTTAACAATCATATTCTTTCATTAAGTTAAGTTACGTGCAACTCGTGTCCACTACATCATAGTATCTTATCAGAGCGCGCACAGTTGCCTTAGCAGACATTTCTAACGGAATTACAGGTGGAAACTCAATGGTTTCCATTTTCCACAACTGACGGTTTAGTTGTAACTTCTTGCAGTACTGATGTGGAAACTAGAAAGACAGGAGGGACTCTCTCTCTCTCTCTCTCTCTCTCTCTCTCTCTCTCTCTCTCTCTCTCTCTCATCATTGCACCTAAATGCATGGTTTTAGTTATAACTGTTTTGATGAAATTGTTGCTGGAGACATTTTGTGCAGATGATTGTTTTTAGTCCAGATTCCCTATCCTCTGTCAAGTTTTTGTAGTGTGTAATATGAAACTACAATATATTAATGTGAAACTATACAAAATGATATCGTATCAGTTAGTGATACAACGTAATTTTGTAATAGGCATAATAGTACCAAAAAAAAATTAAACAGAGAATTTGAACTGAATATTTTTTCCTTATTTCCAATTCAAGATTTGCCTTGAAAGGTATGACTAAGGAAGCAAGGAGGTCAAGAAAACACTGTACTTATATACCTATGTTAAATGAGGGAGGAAAAAAATCCAAAGATTTCAGAGTACATTGTTATATACGCAACCTATTTGCATATTATGTTTTCACATAAAATAAATAATTAGATGTTTTAACGTCGACTATGATTTCTTTTATCCCTCTTTTAAGATTTCCTTCTAAAAAAATCGATACACAAAAACTTCATACCTTTTTGTCAAGAAAAAAGGGCATGGAAGCATGGAAGCAAGATATGTTTAGTCACACCAAGGTGTTACTACGTTATTATCAATGTGAAGCACATAGAACAAACCGCAATTTTGCACATAAAACCAATGGACACTTTTTTGTAGTATGAACATTAGAAAATGGTTAATGCAATATCAGTTCCTCTTGATGTATAATGGAATATAGCCACTTTGAAATTTTGCTTGTTACTTGTAAGTGAATCAAACACGCATTGCAGAGGCCAGATTTGATCTACCACCAATATTACAATACAAACCTTAAAAAGCTTAGAAGCAAATATCATGATTTTATTATTATTAGATGATCTCAGTTCTCTCTCTCTCTCTCTCTCTCTCTCTCTCTCTCTCTCTATATATATATATATATATATATGTATGTATGTATGTATATATGTATATATAGAATAGTTAAGTTGTAGGTTCTGTTGGAAAAGGAAAAAATTTATCCAGAAATGGACACAATAAATTCAATTGAGCATTCAACTAATTATTCCAATGTGCACGATATGGTTATCCCAGTGTTCAAGAAAATTGTTAAAATATCAGAAAAGCAAAAGAATTACGTGATTTTTGTTGGTAATTAGTAGATTGATGTAATTTTTTATTTTAATCTTTAACACAAATTGACCTTTAAAATAATACTAGCAAAATAAATTGGTCAAATTCCTGTCGGAATCACCTTTCTAAAAACCCAAAAAAAAGTACATAGTATACTATGCCTTGAGTTTTTTATTTTCATTATGATTTATGCAGAAATTTTGAGCGAGGAAAACATGTGGGTTTTCTGAAAACACAGGAAATGTTTAATGTTTACAAAAAAATATAATTCAAATATTTAGTTTTCATAAGATGGAATTAAATATTATTTTGAAGGAGGAGTGGCCATGGGGATTATACGTTACTCACCAAAA
This sequence comes from Mitragyna speciosa, assembly GCA_024721245.1. Classification (NCBI taxonomy): domain Eukaryota; kingdom Viridiplantae; phylum Streptophyta; class Magnoliopsida; order Gentianales; family Rubiaceae; genus Mitragyna; species Mitragyna speciosa. Next base: position 24,271 of record JAMWEH010001847.1, on the reverse strand, counting down.
CAAACAAAAGTACTACTTTAATAGAAGTCGACACAAAATCGTACGTGATGACATATGTTTTAATTAAAATAAATCAAAATTTTATTTCTTTAATTGTCTTCCCTGTATAATCAATTATAATATATTCTATCTCTTTTTCTTGATGATATCACCTGAAAAAAAATTCCTTTTAGTATTTGTGGTCAGTTTGGCAAAGCAATCTCGCAAATAATGCTTGCTTTCTTGCATAATATTTAACATTATCTCAAATCATTTATTTTGCTGTTTTTATTTGTCAATACATCATTTGGGGGCCAGATAGCTTGAGAATGTCAACCATAAGCAAAAGATACCGGGAAAAGTTCTTTTTGCTTGTATACTATTGAACAAAAAAAAAAAAAAATTAACACTTCTACTTGTTTTCCGAATAAATCTTCAAATTTAACTATAGAATCCGAAGATAATGTAAATAATAGGTATTGTTATTTCGATTTCACTAATTATATATGTGGGTTAAAAGACGAATCAAGAATAACACAATGACTTGTACATAGATTACATCAACAAATAAGTAATAATTAAGGGAATGAATTTGCTAGTGCATCCTTATAAAAAAAAAAAAAAAAAAAAAACTACTGGGATGGAAGTGGATCGTCACTATGGATCAAGTTTCTTGTAGTTTATATACACACACACATTGCTTTTATTTGAAAGAAGAAATGATTGATGAAAGAAAAAAAAACAAAGAATAAAAAATCTAACGCTAGATTATTCTTGGTATTGGCTTTAATTATTCAGGCTAACTAATTGATTAAAAATTATTCATCTGTCCTAAGTTGTTATTTTTGTTTTCTCTATTATGATCATTATGACTAATCAGCACTTTGTGGTTGAAACTCCGCCACTAGCCAATATTGACAAAAAAAATTTTCTCATAGCTCAGCTAATTTTTGTCACTAAGCAATCGTTTTATTGCCTTTATGTGGCTTTTTGAAATTTTTTTCTTGTTCTTTTTTATTTTTATTTTTTAGGGACCTTTTCTTGAAGGACATAAAGATGTGGAATCTATCATTTTCTATAGGTTTTGGTCGACATTTGGTGTCATATAATAATGGCTTTGTCAATCATCAATAATCTATAACTTTTGCGTAACATTAATCAACTAAGTCTGGTGAAATAATTTATCAAGAATGAATTATGGTCCATTAGTTTATGCTTCTTATTCCTTATCTTTAAATATATTTATATATTTTTTTCCATTCCCCCAATTCCCCAAAAATTTATATTTATTTTTCACTTTTTCCCATCTACAAAATATAAATTTTAAAAAGGAAAAAAAAAACTGCTTTTGAGACTTACCTACTTCACCTCCTACAAAACATAGTGCTTGTGATGATGAAGTATTAGCAAATAAATAAAAATTGACACAATGATATCGTTAATCATGTAAAAGTGAGATATTGAGGAATCTTCAACAAATTTTTTCATAAAAAATTCCTTTTCATTTTTTATAAATATTTGAAGATATGAAGTTTGTGGCATCTTTTTTAAGTTATTGTGATGTAATAAATGTTAATCGTAATGATGTACGATTAGTTCATAACTTAGACATAAGTGCTTATGTAAAATTTATTATACAAATGAAATTTATGTGTTTTTCACAAAAAAACAAGAAAGAAAATGAAGGTGGTAGGAAAGGTAGGATTCCACCTTATGCCTTTCCTTGTCATCCATGAGAAAAGACAAGAGACCTTTTCCGTGAATCTCTCCCGATGGATAATTAAATGGATTTTCTAGACTCATAAAGCGATATCAACGCAATACAAATAGTGAGATTATATGCCCCAGTGCCACTCAAAGGAGTTTTTGGCTTCTTGCAAATTGACAAAATTCAAGAGACAAAATAGGTTTGAAGAAGAGAAAGAAAGAGTATATAATGTAATCATGCTACGCCACATGAAGCTATCACACTCTGTACTGTCATTAATTACATTTTATTAAGTAATTAGGATGAGTCTTCTTGTGTTGGTTGATGGATATTAAGTAAAAAAAAAAAAAAAATCCTGCCTTTCAAACTTGATAAGATTAATTAAAAGAGAAAATTATAGTTTTGATACCAAATGTTTGGAGAATTGACAGTTTCAGTTCTTAAAGTTTGAACAAAATCAAATCTCGTACCGAATTTTTTTTTTTAGCACATTAATATTGTTGACTGGTTTTGCCAAAATCTTACTAAAATCCAATTATGTGATACTCATGTTTTAGTGACCAAAATTTTCAAAAAAAGTTAAAGAAAAGGAAAAAATTTAATTGCTATAATTTGTAATAAAAAATACTAATTTGAGTTCATACAGTATAAATAAGTAGATGAAAAAAATCTGCTTGGACAAAGAATTCATATGTGCTTTTAATTAAAAAATTAAAATATTTTTTAAATTTTTTTAAAAAAATTGGGCACCAATATATGGGTATCACATGATCGGATTCTGGTAAGATCTTAACAAAATAGGTTAGTAAGAGTCAATGTGTTAACAAATTAAAACATTTAGTACTAAATTGATTTTCGTCCCAAATTTTAGAGATTAAAATTGTCAATGCCTCAAACATTTAATATTAAAACTGTAATTTTTTAATTAATATTAATATACCATGTGACTGGATCACTCGAGATATGTTTAATATGGTTTTAAGCACCATGGTGGCAAAATCCCATAAAATACTCTTTTTTCATTCATGCCCAATTACAACCACATGCCAATTTCCATCTAGTGACCCAAAAAAAAAAAAAATTTGCCCCCAGTGCAATTGAATCCATCCCATTCAAGACTTAAGACATAACCAGAAAACCTTTGCATATCATTAAAGCGATCAACAAACTTCATTTATTAGCACCTTTTCAGATCTGAGATTGATTCAAATCATTGTGTTCGAGTTATAAAATATCAATTCACTAAAGTATAGTTATTTAACTAACACATCAGGACAGGATGTTTGTATCCCTTACATTGACATTTCATTAAGGGCTGCGTAATCTTTGATAACAAGGTCCAGGCTTTGACCTACAATAAAATTGAAAAGGCCCATTAAAATCATGTGCAAAATAGGGGGTTTTCCTCTTGGAGTAGGCTGGTTGGAGTAGGTACAAAATTCAACGTTGGCAAATTACAAAAATTGAGCTTGGACCCAATTTCATGCAATTGATCATTGTAATTATGGTGTGGTATATGGAGAAATTCTTGCATGAATCTAATTCAAGAACTTGTGAGTTTTGTGGTTTAAATATGAGCTATAAACTATGGACATAAACGAGTCGCAACTTTTAGATTTATGGTTTTGCTTGATTTCTTGTACAAATCCTCTAATTATTCTCCATCCAGAAGCTATTTTACATGACCTTTTCACTTTGTTGTATTGAGATAACTGCTTTCTCTCTCTCTCTTTTTTGTTAATCTACTCTCTCCCCAGTTCTCTTTATAGCAAAATAAAGTTAGTTTTTTCTTTGCACAATGAACCAACAACTAAAGAAATTGCCTCTATCCTAATGGCTGTAAACAACCTTTTCAGATTTATGAAGTAAGATTAACTTACTGTTTACAAGCTGTCTATTATTTCTGAAACTTAACTCAATTCAGAACAACAGTTTGATAAGTGCTTCCATGGAAAAATCAACAAGACATACCCCTATTAACATAAAAAATCAACTGCATGGAATACTTCAAGCATTGCTTGATTTGTAGTCTACAAGTCTGTCAAAAAACAACCTAACAACTCACCCTAGCAGATATATAAATTGCCGTTTTAACCAACATATGCCATACAAAATGTTAAAGCTGGGTACTAAGCACGTATCTTAGTCCAAGATTTTTTATCACCATTTTCCTTTCATATTCCATACTTCGTTTGCACAATTACAGGAAGTAAAATTCACACAAATGTTCCTCTGGAAAGTTCCGAATTTTAAAAATCCACGATCAAGTTTTGGTTTGTCCGTCATTCTGCATGTTTCTGTTGCTAAATCAAGACGCGCAATAGGACTATAACCTAATATTTTCGATGCCCAATAGAGCTTTCCATTTGCAAATACACCATCCAACATATGAAAGACATTAGATGTTCATTTCTTTTCCAGGATTCAGTCTTGGTGCTATAATCCTTAACCTAAGGGCCTTCGTCTCGGACATAACTAATTACCACTACTTTTATCAATAGCAGCATGATCAGTTAGTACCAAGTAAGGAAAATTCTACAAATCCTGTCAGGGTACCATACCGTTGATTGGATACACATGATTGTCGGGCTTTCAATTTAATAGGTGCATAAGCAGTTTCAGCCAATTTTCCAGTATCAGGAAAGTAGTTGTAATCACTGATCAGAGACAAATGGAATACAAAATCGAGAAACCATCCAAGCTAAATCCAAAGGAAACCAGCTCCTTCAGTCGATATCAATGTCCAACTTCTTCAACCATTTCAATCCAAGATTCAAGAAAAAGAGCCAAGTTTTATATTCCTGGTGAAATGATCTGCGAAATTCTTTTGAGACTTACAGTAAAATCCCTCTTGAGATTCAAATGCATTTCGGAATCATGTCTTTCTTTAATCTCAAGCCATCAATTCATCAAAGCTCAACTCATCCTTAGATAAAAACCAATGCCTCCTCATTATGACTGCTAGTAAGCGGAGTTCTTCACCCAAACATTGCTTTCTCAATTTTTTACTGGGCGGCTAGGAGAACCCCGATGTTGTCAATTTGATTTCCCCAACAGGGACAAGAACAAAAACAGTCAACTTGTTCCTTACGGGATGTTTAATGGATTGATATTGATTGCCATTGATGAAAAGGATTTTTTCTTTGGAACATATTTACAAGAAAATCCAAGAAATTGCTGATCTTGGCCTCCAGTTTGGCAAGGTTAACAATTATGAATCAGGATTGTTTATTGTTTTGGGTATGATGAGTTCACTGATGATTATAAAGTGGCTGTAATAATTGGCGACCTTGAGCATCTTAATGATCATTCATATAAGCCTGGAGGTCAAGATTTATACCATAAAGACTGAATCTTGGAAGAGGATTTTAGAATTTTGTGGATTTGCGTTATGGAATTGTGGTGTCTTTATGAATGGAAAACTCCATTGGTTGTTGAAGGGAATGATATATAGGCACATTGTTTCTCTTGATTTAGCAACAGAGACATATGGAGCAATAGAGGTACCAAGATGTGAAGATTATTGTCTGACAAAGTTGTTAACTTTCGGAAGGAACCTTTGTTTGATCCGTAATTATATTTTTGTTCATAGTGAAGTGTGGGTTATGAATGAATATGGCGTTGGAGATTCTTGGATGAAGGTTCTTGATGGTCCTCTCGAAACTGCAGACAGTTATGCATTGGAAGCTTGGGGCTGTTACTATCTCAAACTCAGATTCTACAATTCGAAGGATAATTCATTTAGGGAAATCAAAAACATTATTGATGATGATATTTTAACCGCTAGTTATTTTGTTCAAAGCTTGGTTTTGTGCAGTGTTAATGACGCAGATCAGAGTCCACAAGAACATGAAGACCAAAGAAGGTACAGGTGGTTATGTTCTAGAATATCATCATTCTTGACCACTTTCCTTATCCAAGTCACTTAAGTAGCAGCTTGAGAGGTTGGCATGCAAAAAGATTGGCAGTGTTGGATTTCTGTTGGATTTATGTTCTAGTTATTCTTTTTTTTATCACAGGTGCAAACTGATATTTTGAGTGACAGGGTTATTTATTTTAACATTGATAATTTTAAAATAAATGAAAAAATTTGTTGATGTTTTGATATCAATTTTGGAACCTCAAACTCAACTTCAGTGATAAACATAGTGATCCAAAAAGTCAATCAAATATAGCTAAATTCAATAGAAATATTTTAGAGGGGTCCTGATTGTTATCACATAAAATTTCCCAAATAAAACTTTGGTAAACATCAAATAATCAAATGTATTTTGCCTTCTTCAAGCTCTCCCAACATTCTAGGATAAAACAAACAAAAAGACTCTCTCTTCGTGACTCTTAGTCCTCCTTTCTCTCTAGTCCAATCATTTGACCCATGTTTCTCTTTCTCAAAACTTCATTTTCAGTTTCTTTTCAGCTTCCACCATTTTTTCCTCTCTCTTTCAGTTGATTGATGAATGAGGGGTTTTGTTGGGGGATGGTAGAGAATTAATAAAAGAAAAATGGGACAACAAACATTGATCTACAGCTTTGTGGCACGAGGCACTGTTATATTGGCGGAATATACAGAATTTACAGGCAATTTCACCACCATTGCCTCTCAATGCCTCCAAAAACTCCCTGCATCCAATAACAAATTCACATACAATTGTGATGGCCACACATTCAATTACCATGTTGACAATGGATTCAGTAAGTCAAAATTCATATTCATTATAATTGTATTTTATGTTTTAATATTTAGCTTTTTATGTTTGTTCTTTGTTTGACATAGCCAACAATGGTGGACATAGAATTTAAGCATTAGAGAAAAAAATGCAAAATAAAAGATCCTTAATTTTAAGAAATTCTTTGGGATGGCAAATTGAATTTTCTTAAATATCTATCTAAAACTTTCAAATTTTGATAAGAGATTTAAAAAAAAGGAGCAAAACAAATGAACCCACACATTCTTTTAATCATTTCATTATCTCTCAATCATTTATATATATATATATATATATATATCTTTACTCTAGTATTGTCATGGTTACAAATTTAATTAACAAGACTAATTCATGCATTTTTCACACGTATAAGTAAAGAACATAGTTTATATATGTATTGATAACATTTTATGAATTTTACTATTTTTAGGTACCATTCATGAATTCAATTTATGTTGGTTCATTTTGCATGCAATGCAACCGGTTTCATACATATGGTGTGCTTGTGAATATACCATATAAATATTCATGTACATTATCTTCTTGTGTATTACAATCAAAACTGAAAAATATATAGGAAGATTGAGAGGTATTTCGATAAACTTAAATCTTTTTATTAGTGAAATCCAATTATATTCATAAGAATAAGGCCATATGGCAAGTCACATTTTTCTTGATTAAGCAACAACATTTATCTTGGAGTTTTTTCATGCATGTGTATATGGTTTTTGTCATATATCCACTGATTAATTAAGCCAATTTCTTTGAGGAATTTGACAGGATTAAATTTTTCCTTTTTGGATTGCAGATTTATTTTATGTACAGCTAGATGATTATATAATGTACCCTATTTATTACTTGTTTAGATTATTATAAAGTAACAAATTAGTACCTTTTGCTTCTTTGGCTAATTGAATACTAACCTATTAAATGTTGCATATTGTAGCATCTTGTGTAGTCGCAGCTGAAGCTGCAGGTAGACAACTTCCAATTGCTTTCTTGGAGAGAGTCAAGGATGATTTTAACAAGAGATATGGGGGAGGAAAAGCAGCAACTACCAGTGCCAAGAGCTTAAATAGAGAGTTTGGGTATGTGCATTTTACATTTTTGGAGTTCCTAATGCTTGTTCTTTTATTTAGTATTATTAACTAATATTTCCATTTCCATATTTCTATGGTAGGCCAAAACTGAAAGAGCATATGAAGTACTGTGTAGATCATCCAGAAGAAATCAACAAACTTGCAAAGGTGAAAGCTCAAATTTCTGAAGTAAAAGGAGTCATGATGGAAAACATTGAAAAGGTAAGGAAGTTGGTCAGTTTTTAGTTTAATTAAAGTATTTGATTGGTATGTAAACAAATTTGTTGCATGTGTATTTTTTTCTCCCATCACTAATTTGTTTGGTATTTTAAAATATACTAACTTTCTTGATTTTAGGTTCTTGACCGTGGCGAGAAGATCGAATTATTAGTGGATAAAACTGAAAACCTTCGGTCGCAGGTTAGTTTAAGCAGTTCAGATGTAATCTACTAAATGCCTAATTTTTATATTTAAATTTCACAATAAGCCCTTAAATGTATTTTCTCTCAAATGTAACACAACAAATGCTGGAAACAAATTTGTGTGGCTGCATGAAATTTGCTTCAATTTATGATGTTGAATCCTCCCTCCTCTCTCTCTCTCTCTCACACACACACACAGAGAGAGAATATTTACTTGTATACACACACATAGAATATTTACTTGTATAACTTAATATATGTTTCACTGTTAAATTAGTGTAGTTCGTATTTTTATTTATTAATTCTTTTAAAATGTGAAGAAAAATTTGTGTATGTTTCAGGCTCAGGATTTTAGGCAACAAGGGACTAAGATGAAAAGAAAGATGTGGGTTCAGAACATGAAGATAAAACTGATTGTGTTTGGCATTGTGATGGCTATACTTCTAATTATCATTTTGACTGTATGTCCTGGTTTCAAATGTTTTTGAGAGCAAAAATTTGAAGCTGATGAAGTCTGGTTCAAATGTTGGTCTATACAACATCCCACCATTGATAGTTGTGTTGCAATGGATAGTTTTTCATCATAGATTGGTTTCCTCTATACTTATAATATTGGTGGTGCAAGAGGTGTTCCTATTAGAATTTCCTTTATGCTAGCATTGAGGTAGGGAAGACCTTTGTATTCTTTATTTTGATGTATAGGTAATATTTAGTAATATAATACAATATAAATTTTTACATCCACTGTGAATATTTCCAACATTTATATAATTTGCCCTTCATATTTAATGACTGATTTTGAAATGATTCCATTATTCTTTTTATCTTCTAATTTTCTACATAGTGTTAATGTTTGTGTTCAATTCAAATAAGATGCCAATCAACTTGATTTGATTATAGCAAGTGCCTTTGTATTATTTGTTGTTTACTCGACAAATTTGCTAAAAAGTGGTCTGAACAAATTAAGTAATCTTTTATTTGTGTTTGGAAAGGAAAAACTAAGAAAGAAGGAAAAAAAGGATCTCTAATGTATTGTTTCGGATTTCAAAATCTAGACAATCAGAAGAAAAGACAAACGGAAAAAAAAAAAACTAAAATTGTCATTTTCTAGAAAAATGCAGCACTTTCTATTATAGTCTAAGTGATAATATGGTGTAACCTTCTAAGTGTTCTATTATAGTCTAAGTGATAATATGGTGTAGCCTTCTAAGTGTTCTATTATAGTCTAAGTGATAATGTGGTGTAACCTTCTAAGTGAATATTTGACTAAAACAGGTTATACCAATGACCTAATGGCTAATTTCTAGAAATATAGTCAAAAATAAAATTTATCCCCAAAATGGGTGGGATTGAGAATGGTTTCTAGGTTAAGGGTTGCCGCCAATGTTGTTAGCGGCGACCCGGCCATTTTTCTTTTTTTTTTTAATTTTACAGTGTTGCCGCCAACACTGTTGGCGGCAACACAAAAAAATTTGATTTTATTTGCACTCCAGTCCTTGGAGGACTGGAGTGTAATTTTTCATAAAGTTAAAAAACAACAAAACGTAAAAAAAAAAAAAAGAAAGTGAAATAGTGTCGCCGCCAACATGGTTGGCGGCAACACTATTTCGGTTATTTGCAATCCAGTCCTGAGGACTGGATTGCAATTTACCAAAAGAAAGCAAAATTTATAAAAAAAAAAAAAAAGAATGAACAGTTTTGCTGCCAATCAAGTTGGCGGCAAAACATAGTTTGCAAATAAAAAAATTGAATTAAAAAGAATTTAATTTTTAAAAATAATTTTCGGTAAAATAATGTTTAGGGTTAAAATAATTTTCGGTAAAATAGTGTTAGTTCAACACGAATTTGTTTTTTTTTTTGTTTTGGTCAAAATATAAAACTAAAACATAATGGACAAAATATTTCCAAGCACAATTCTTTTTTGTATTGCCACAAATTAATTGTGTAAAAAATTAACAAATTAAATAGTGGCAATATAAAAATTGTCTAAAAAAATAATTGAAATTGAATTATGACTAGCCCTATTTGTATTTTTTTTAATTAATCTTATCTATTTTTTTTTATTTTTGTCATCTTTTGTCGTCATATTTTGTTTTTATTTCTTAAGTTACCTTTAACCTCAAACATATCAATTTATTACTATAATTATACCGTAAATCCTAAACCCTAAATTACATAATTGTGTTTGAAATGGATTAAACCTGAAATCCTAAACTTATATCTCCAAAACACCTAATCCAAAAAATCTTAAAATCTGAAAACCTTAACCCTAAACCCCAAAAGTTTAACCCTAGGCCCTAAACCCTAAATTGTAAATTGTAAATTGTAACCCAAGCCCTAAATTACATAATTTTGTTTCAAATGAATTAAAAATTTATTTACTTCATAAATCCTAAACCCTTATATCCCCAAAACACCTAAAATTTGAAACCCTAATCTCAAACACCTTATCCCAAAAAAGCCTAAAAACCTTTAAAACCTTAAATTTAAAAAATTGTCGATGCCAACCTAGTTGGTGGTGACACTATTCAAAATTTAAAAAACTATTTTTGAATTTTGGCCTATCGTTTTTAAAATTGTAATTTAAAAAATTAAACAATTTTGTTTGGAAATATTTTGTCCATTATGTTTTAGTTTTATATTTTGACCAAAACAAAAAAAATAAATTTGTGTTGAACTAACACTATTTTACCGAAAATTATTTTAACCCTAAACACTATTTTACCGAAAATTATTTTTAAAAATTAAATTCTTTTTAATTCAATTTTTTTATTTGCAAACTATGTTTTGCCGCCAACTTGATTGGCGGCAAAACTGTTCATTCTTTTTTTTTTTTTTTATAAATTTTGCTTTCTTTTGGTAAATTGCAATCCAGTCCTGAGGACTGGATTGCAAATAACCGAAATAGTGTTGCCGCCAACCATGTTGGCGGCAACACTATTTCACTTTCTTTTTTTTTTTTTTTTACGTTTTGTTGTTTTTTAACTTTATGAAAAATTGCACTCCAGTCCTCCAAGGACTGGAGTGCAAATAAAATCAATTTTTTTTGTGTTGCCGCCAACAGTGTTGGCGGCAACACTGTAAAATTAAAAAAAAAAAAGAAAAATGACCGGGTCGCCGCGAACAACATTGGCGGCAACCCTTAACCTAGAAACCATTCTCAATCCCACCCATTTTGGGGATAAATTTTATTTTTGGCTATATTTCTAGAAATTAGCCATGACCTAATATGTCCATATATTTTTATAAGGAAAAATGGGTCAAATTTTGTCATTATTACAGTGTATGCTGATGATCTCAATTTAATTGGAACTCTTGAAGAGCTCTAAAATGTCATTGAATTTTTGAAAAAAGAATTTGAGATCAAAGATTTGACAAAAACTAAATTCTACCTTGGTTACAAATTGAGCATCTAGAAGGTGGAATTTTTGTACATCAAACTGCTTATACCAAGAAAATATTAAAGCAATTTTATATGGGTAAAGCACATCTAGTTAAATATCCCAATGATTGTTCGATCACTTGATCTTGACAAGGATCCTTTCAGACTACGATAGGAAGAAAAGGAGATTTTGGGTTCTAAAGTATCATATCTCAATGCAACTGGTACACTAATGTATTCTGCTAATTGTACAAGACTGGATATATCATTTGTCATGAATTTATTAGCAAGATTTAGCTCCTTTCCTATTGGAATAATATAAAGCATATTTTTTTACTATCTCCAAGGAACAATTGATTTTGGCATATTTTATTCTTATAGTTCTTGACATGAATTGATTGATTATGTTGATACTGAGTATTATCGAACCCAAATACAGCGAGGTTTCAAACTAGCTATTCATTTATCAATGGTGGTACAACCATTTCATGGCGGTCCACAAAACAATCAACAAGTGCCACTTTGTCAAATTATGATGAAGTAATAGCAATTCATGAGGAAAGTCAAGAATATGTTTGGCTAACATCAACAACCTACCATATCTGGAAGAATTGTGGCTTATTCCCTAGAGAGTAAAATACTCTAACAATATTATATGAAGATAATGCAACTTGTATAATTCAATTAAAAGGAGGATATATCAAATGAGATAGAACGAGGCATATTTCACTAAAGTTTTTCTTTACTCGTGATTTGCAAAAAAAAATGGTGAAATTAATGTGCAACAAATTTGATTAAGTAATAATTTGGCAGATTTATTTATCAAGGCATTGCTGATTGCAAAATTTGAAAATTTGATAACAGACATTGAAATGCCTCAGCTAAAAAATCATAAATGATGATTGAATCAAGTTGAGAAATTAATAGACAAGAACAATGTACTCTTTTTGCTTTTTATCCCATCAGATCTTTTCCTAATAAGATTTTAATAAGACATATTCTTTGTGTAATAGACATTCCCGAGGGAGGGGGGGTTATGAAACAACTACAACATATGGAATCCCATTTAGGTTCCTAAGAAGATTGGTGCATTATCCCCTCTCAAGATTCATGCAATACACTTAGGTGGCATTTGGTTCACACTCAAGAATCGGAATCGGAATCATTGGGTTTGAAATGAAACCGTGTGTTTGGTTCAATACCGGGAATGTGAATCATTACTATAATTACTGTTTGGTTTGTTGGGAATTAGAATCATATCTAATCAACCGAGTGGATGTCTAGTTAACGATGTGAATGCCAGTTCGAACTTCCGGATATGCCTAGAATTGATGCGGACGTATTTTCGGACATTTGAATAGTCCATGCAGACGTCTGGGTAATTCATATAGAATTCTGGATTATCTATGCAGGCGTTCGCATGGACATCATTGTCAGGTATTGTTGGTGGGTTTTCATCCAAAACCTACCAATTTGGTTGGGTTTGGTAAAACCTAAAATTTTTGGGTTTCAGTTCTTGTCGCGCTCCCATTTTTTCGAAAGAGGAAAATAATTAATAGTAGATATAGTGGTGAGATAGTGAGGTCGGGAAAAAAGAAAAAGGAAGTGTTAAATGTGGTTGTGTTTATTGGAAAAAGAAGCGTGTAAATTTTGTAAAAAATAATTTTTTAAAAAATACTTTGTAAAAGATGATTCGATAAAAATGATGACGAACAAATGCTTTATTTTAAAATAAAAGAAAAAAGGCCTAAAATGGGACTTTGAAAACACGACGGTTTTTGGGCTCGAGAATAGAGTCTAAAAAGGGTTTTTTAGTGAAAAAGGAGTCGCCACTTGATATTGAGTTTTGGTGTACCAAGTCACCCGAAAATATTTTATAAAAGGTAAGAAAATTAAAATGATTTATTTAAAGAAATGATTTTTTTGGTAGAATATAGGAAAAACAAGAAAAACCCTTTTAGACGACTCCAGGTCTTTGAAAACAAGAGAAAAAGGTTCGGGAGTCACAGTTGAAGAAAGGGAAGGCAAAGGCTCGCGCCTAAGGCACCCTTTCAACCTAGCCGAAACTAGTTGCGAGGTTTAGTCTAAATTTTCCTAATATAACCCTAAGATTTTATCGCATTTGGATGCAACTATATGAATGCAAATCTAAGTCCTAAAAATGAATATCGTTAAGGGACAAAATGTTCCATTGAGGTTTAGTCGGAATTACCGCATTAATTGCGAAACCCGAATGTAGACCTCGACGGAGTCACGAGTTTAGGTGCAAAAATGGAATGCAAAAGAAAAGGAAAATAGTAATATAGATAGTAAGTGAACAAAGAAAGTAGGGATGCAACATAACGGGTACGGGGAGACGAATGGACTCGTGACTAACTGTTTCCTACTCACGGAGGGGGGAACGACATGTACGCCATCGCTTCCCACGTGAGTAGATGACTATTTCTAGTCAAATCACACAAATGACCTAAACTTCTATGTGTGGTGGAATCTAAATGTTATGCACTAAACATATGTTTTAAAAATAGATAATAAATGATAGAGTATATATATATATATAAAAATCATACAAAATGGAAAAAGGCCTAAAACATAAAAAAATGTATGTGAAATGGCATGGAATGAACACGCGAGAAATGATCCTAATACTAAAATGACCTAAAGGCTTAGCATTGGACTAGCCTATTTTCTATAAATTCTCCGCTAGCGTTCGATTAGCGAAGAAACCGAAATTGGCCACAACTAGCGTTGGACTAGTGTGGTGACGATACATATATTGAACAATAAAGCAAGTAAGTAATTAAATAAAGCCTAGATTAAAGCAATAATCATGTAAAAGCAAATATTAGCACATAGGAGCACATAACACATAAGCATGATATTCTAGATGCTAAGTCCTAGGAAAAGCGAATAAAACACATAAGCACATAGCACACAAAAAGCCCTAACTATTACACCGGAGAAGCCTAATTACGATCTAAAAATAAAATAAAAGGTAACCTATCTAGCCTGTCTATTACATTTTTCTATCTAAATACATAAAATTTTTATTAAATAGGTAACACATAAACTATCTATTACATTAACTATCTAAATACAAAATTTTGCTCAATAGAATATTACCTATCTATTACATTTATTTGAATAATCAAAAATTAATTTCAAATAAATAACATGGCATAACTAAATAAACACTCACATATGGATAAAAATTATAAGCACAAAAATACATGAAAACACACAGAAAAACACATAGGAGCACGTAGAAGCACATAAAAGAAATAAAAAGGGTAATCGAGGTACCTCCCGTTCGTAAACTCGGTACAAATCGCTACTAAAAATGAACAAACATGTCAAAAATACCACTATTTAATAAATAGACCACTAATTAAATAGTTTCATATCAATCACTATGAACGTACTACGATAATTCAAACAACTATAGCAATAATAGACAAAATTAAAATAATAATAATTAAATATTTAGAAAAGAATGAAGATTGTTTAAGTAGAAATAAATAAGTGCATAAATAAATAAAGTAAAACCAGGAAAATGAATAAGTAAAAAAAAATAGTAGAAGATAAAACACAATAATACATACTTAAACTTTTAACACCCAAATGAAAATTATCAAAATAACTAAAAGGGAAATAGAGAAACTAATTTGAACATTAATTAGACTAACAAGGACCCAATTTTAGAATATTAATTATAAATTTGATAAAATAAATAAGTAAAAAAATGTGAAAAGAAATAATTTAAAGCTTTGAGGACTTAACTAATTTTAATTAATATTTTTTTTGGCAAAAATAAATATCATAAGATTTGGATTAAAAGAGAAATTTGGGCAATATTCTAGAGTAAAAATTGTAATTTGCAACAAGCAAAAAGGTAAAGTTACAATTTTAAACCCTAATTAAGGTAATGGCATAGTTTACAACAAATTTAAAGGATAAAATATAATTTTCAGCAAGTATAATGCCCAAAAATAAAATTTACAGCAATATTTAAAGCCAAGAATATAATTTCAGCAAAGTCATTAAATAATACATAATTTACAGCAATGTATAGGGTCAAATTGCAATTTTCAGCTATATAAAAGAGCTAAAATAAAAATTTCAGCAACTATAAGTATTAAAATACAAATTCCAGCAACAAATAAAAGACTAAAATACAATTTCTAACAACTAATGGAGGTCTCAAAGCAAATTCCAGCAACACAAAGGACAAAAATATAAATTCCAGCAACAATAGGGGGCCAAAAATAAAATTCCAGCAAGTATAGTGACTCAAAAAAAATTCCAGCAAGGTTGGGAGGGATAAAATGAAATTCCAGCAAACATTCTAGGGCTAAAAATAGAATTTCCAGCAAGGTTGGGGTACAAAATAAAATTCCAGCAAGTTCAAACATGCAAAAATACAATTTCCAACAATTTTTAAAACCAAATTGCAATTTTAAGCAACATTCAAGGTTCAATTTGTAAATTATAGCCACATTAAATACCAATTTGCAATATCCAACAATAAAAGGGGGCCAAACGAAATTTTAAAAATATTTAGGGGTGAAAATGTAATTTCAGAAAAGTATAGGGGTCACAATATAATTTTATAAAAAGTATAGGGGTCAAAAATGAAAAATTGAAAAATGTAGGGGCCGAAATTATAATTATACAAAGGTTGGGGGACCTAAATGCAATTAATTGGGACCTAATCGAAAAGAAAATAAAATTATGGGGGTCAATCTACAATAAACAGAAATTTAAGTGCACAAATAAAAAATGTTCAGGGCTACAGTGACATTAATGAAAGTATGAGAACTATAAAATAAATACTCATTATTAATTAAAATAAATTAAAGAAACTAACTAATCAAAACGACGTAGTTTTGAGTGAAACTACGTCAAAACGACGTAGTTTCACTAAAAATTTTTTTTTTTTGGATTTTATTTTTTTTTATTTTTTTCACTTTTCCAGATTTTTTTTTCTTTTTTTCTCTTTTCTCTCTTTTCTTTCTTTTTTCTCTTTTTTCTCTCTTTTCTTTTCCCTTCTTCTTTCTTTTTCTCTCTTCTTTCTCCCCTGGTTCTTCCCCCTTCCCCGATTTTGTTCTCTCCATCACCTCTCTATCTCACTTTCTCTCTCTCGCCGGATCTCTCTCGTCCGGTCTCACTCTCTCTCCTCGCGCATCTCTCTCTCTCTCTCTCTCTCTCTCTCTCTCTCTCTATTTCTTCTACCCGGAAATCCCTAAATTTGCCCATTAAATGTCACCAATTAATTGTAGAAAAATGAAAGAGGGATGGAGATCTTTACCTAGGACCAAGGAGGCGCGGCGGGTCCGACGGTGGTTGTGGGATGGTGGTTGTGGCCGGTGATTGGAGGTTGTTCTCCGGCAGTGGTGGACTGTCGTTGCTGCTGTTGTTGTCGTTTGTTGTTTATATATATATATATATATATATATATATTATTTGCAGGTGTGTTGTGTGAGTTGTGCGTTTATGTGTGTGTGAATTCTTTGTGAATGTTTGGTTGTAGCGTGTGGATTGCGTGAAATCGAATATGTGTGATGTGCGTGTGTTTTTGTGTGTTGTCTGTGAATTGAAAGCCTGTGTGTGCAAGGAGAAGTGCAGGTGTGTGTAGTGAAGAATGAGGGAGTTAGGGAGACCGAAAGGATTTGAGAATTGTGCAGGCGTGAACGTGTGTGGCTGTGTGTGTATTCTGTGATTTGTTTTCTGGTGTGTGTAGTGTGTGAATTGTGCTGGTGTATGTGTGTGTGTCTGTTGTGTGGGAGAGTGTTTTTATGTGTTTGTGCTGTGTGGTGGTGTGGAAAGTGCAGAGGGAGTGAGGGAAAAATGCAGGTGTGTGTCCGTGTAGGCAGAGGGAAGGGGATGAGTGAAAATGTGAGTGCAGGTGTGTGTCCTGTGTCTGAGTGAATGAGTGAGTTGAGAAGGAGAGAAGTGAGGTTGAGTGTCTGTGTAGTGTGTTTCTTGGTGTGTGAGTAAGTGAGTGCCGAGAGGGAAGAATGGAAAGGAGAGGGAAGTGTGTGTATGGTGATTGTGAGCTGTGAGGTGCAGGTGTGTGTAATGTGTGATTGAGTGTGGGGTGGAAAGTGCAGGAAGGCAGAGGGGATTGAGAATGGTGAGTGTGTGTTGTGCGTGTATGATGTCTGTGAAGGAAAAAATGGTGAGGGGATTGAGAATGGTGAGTGAAGGTGAGGGAAAAGTGAGGAAAAAAATGAACAAAAATTCCTTCCAAATCCCTCAAAATCTGCTGAATTGCAGGGGGGTTGGAAGGTGATGATGAGGAGGCATGGTTTGGGGTATGGCATAAGGCTGCTCAGCCATGATGTTGCTGTAGCAGGCTGCAAAACGCAGCCTGCTCCAGCCCTTCTTTTTTTTTTTTTTGTGAAATTTGTAAAGAAGGAGAAAAGATAAAAAGAAAAGAAGAAAAGAAGAAGAAGAGAAAAAAAAAGAAAAGAAAAAAGAAAAAAAAAAGTAAGAAAATGAAGAAAATTGGAATAAAAATAAAAATCTTATGGACTTCTTAGAATAAAAAATAAAAGGTAAATAAATAAATAATAAACTAATAAAACTAAAATTCAACATTACTAGAAAAAGAAAATTCAATAATAACAAAAAATTAAAGTTTTAAAGTTAATTTACTATTAAAAAATATGTCATAGATAAAAGGACACAATTTGAAACAAATACTAAATAGTTTTTTTTATTTAAATTATCAAAATTTTTTTACATAAAATCTACAAATATTAGATGCACATATAAAAATTTCACAGACAAAATTCGTAAATAAAGGTGCATTAAAACGTGACGTAATATGGCAAAAATTATGAAAATCACAAAAAATACTAAATGACTCTTAAAAATCACAAAAATTTTACGCAACATATATTATCTCATGAAACACATGTACTAAAGTTTTCACTCAAAATTTTTAAGATTAACGCAATTCTTGGGAAACGTGCCCTTGATAAATAAAAAGACAAAAATTAAATAAATACTAAACGACATCTAAAAATTATGAGATTTTTACAGAAAATTTATGAGTATTCAAAATGCATATATAAAATTTTCACTTGAAAATTCTCATAAAAATAGCGCATTGGAAAACGTGCCGTTGAATTAAAAAATACTAAAATTTTAAATAAATAATGAATGACTCCTAAAAATCATTAAAATCATAAATAATGATAAAAATAGTAAAGTCATGTATTTAGGAAATAAAATAAAATAAACTAATATTTACATGGTGAAATTACCATTTTGCCCTTGACGTGGCGAATTAGTCATAATACGCGAAAATTGTACTCGACCCCCGAAAAATGAAAAATACCCTCTAAAATAAGGTAACGCACATATTTTTACCAAAAGTGTGTCAAAATTTGGTGTCTACAATTCTGATTCCTAAATCCAAAACCTAATTACTAAACAACAACTATTGGTTTCATTTTGATTTCTGATTCCAAGACCCTCCAACCAAATGCCCATCTCATTACCTCATCGAACAACTCAATTCATTATGAAAGAACTCAGTTTATCTGGTAACAACTAAATTCATCATTTTGTAATACTCTTGAAAAGATCATCACAACTCAAGTCATCCTATAACAACTAAATTCATCATCTTGTAATATTCTTGAAAAGTTTTGGCAATTTGGCATTTGAGTGAATAAAATACTAATTCAAATGCGATAGTATTGTCAAGTTACGGTAACATTTGTAAATCTAATAGTGGTAGAAATTAAACTTTCGACTACTAAAAAATAGTTATAAAAATCTAACCGTTTGACTCACTATTTATTCATTTTATTTAGTACTCGTTCACATATTAGTATTGGCTTCAGAACATATTTGACTTTCTTTTTTCTTCATATTTACTCTTGCAATCCGCAATTCCACCAAACTGAGAGGGCATTCTCGACATTTCAAAGCTTATACTGTCTGTTTTCCAACGGTCGAGAGCACGGAGGATCTGAACTGAGCACGGAGGACACTCCCCGGAAAAGAAGAAAAAGGAGATAGAGAGTGAACAAAAACAAAAACAAATGAATTCTAGAGAGAGACAGAGCAAAGAAATGGGTGTCGAACATTCATTTATCAATGGTAGTTAGGGTTTTCTGCACTTGCTCCCTGTCAAACCCAACCGTTAATCTTATTTTGCTTCAATTTAAAAAAAAAATAGTAATTATTTTCATATTTAATTTTTTTTTCACCAAAACCCCAATTTTTTTCCTGCTAAATACGTCGATTGCTATAATTGAGTCCCAGGAGAAATCGCCCAGCGGAGACAATTGGATGCAGGTGATTTAGGTTTATCTTAATTTGTTCGAGCAATGAAAATTAAGAAAATGCGTTTAGCTTTATTTATAGACTTAAATTCCCCCCCCCCCCTCCCCCCTTCCTCTTTTTCTGGTGTCAAAATTTGGGTGGACTAAAATTTTAGTATTCCGTTGTAATTGGTTCGAAGCAATCATGCAAGTCAGTTTCTTTTAGCATAATTTTGTTAGGAAAAAGAAAATCAAGATAAAATGTTTAGCTTTATTCTATGTTCTATAATTAACTTGCTTTCTTTTTTTTCTTTTTTTTTTATAGTTTGAAAACTGGGGCTTAATTTAGATGTTGTACTTGTGTTAAAAATCTAGACGAGTCAAGTGGGTCGAAGTTGCATCCGGGTTCTTTGTTTTTTGGGCTTTGTTCAGTGTAGAAATGATGTCTGGCGGTGAATTTAGTTTTAGGATTTCAGTACAAATTGTTGTTAGTATAGTAAGAGATTGCCTCAGTTTATCGTTTCAAAAGAGTTCGACTTGGCATCTTAATTACTGTAAATCTCTATAGTTGCTCATATTTGTGCAAGGTTTCTTGTCTTTTATTATTATTATTATTTTCATCTTTTTAATGTTTTTGTTGGGGAGGGGTGGGATGAGACAATCACAAAACATGTTTTTAATGGAGCTGAATCGATATATAATCCTTGTCAAGTTAAAATCTTTTCCTTTTTTTTTTTTTGGGTTTTCTACTGCCTTTTTCTGCCTTGCTGGTGTGATTTTAAATATTCAATCACAAGTGAGTAAGAAATGTGCTCAATTAATCTCTTTTTGTATAAAATTATCATGGTTTGAAACTGAATGCTTATATAATGCTTGAATGGTTCCTTTTCTTTTCTTTTCTTTTTTTCCCTTCCCCTGGTTATTTAATGTGCTCTAAGGGAAAGTGGAGAAGGAAAGGATTTGTATATAATGTGGTTTTACATCCCCAGAACCCAACTCAGTTGGTACGGACATTGGTATGGTAACGGCGACGTTCATGGTTCGATTTTCAAGTTTCCATTTTCCCTTGGTTTGGAATTTATCTTAAACCGGAAAAAGAAGTGCTTTTACAGCAAAAAGTTCAGATTTTTGCTTTGTAAATATGCTTTTGTCTTAGGTACTTCTGTTACGTGTCTTAATGTTTTAGTTTGTGTAAATGAAGCATTAAATAACTGCATTGCCAATTTGGACATACTTACAGTAACTATTTCTTTTGCAGTTTTGTATTGTGGGGAATGCCAGATGGTGTGGCTTGTGACTGTTGGTTTGTTAGTATTACTATGGTTGCTTTCTTTAGGAAAAATACACTTGGGTAAGTCCTCAAATTCTAAGGCTACCTTCCTGGACGATGGTAATGGAGCTAAGATCACCATTTTATCCAATTTTTTGTTCTAGGCATAGACGAATAATCTATATGTTTGAATGATTTATTGTAAGAGTGAAAAATCTTTTAATCTTTGTCTTTTGCAATGTTAGGTGGTGGAGTTTTTTCAAGGAAAAATGTATTGTTGGTTATTGCACACCCTGATGATGAGACAATGTAAAGTTGAATTACAAAATTTTTGTGCTGAACTGTTTTTATTGAAGTTCTTTTAATTTGAAATTTGCGGCTCATGTGAGATACATGTAGCATGCTCAAGGGATTTTAATGCTACTGCTTTCTAATTCATGGGCTTAGCCGAAAATCTGTTATTGACTGCACGGTAGATGTTGAATTATTACATGAGTACAGTTTAGAATGGAGAACATGCTGAGCATTGGCTGATTTTGATTACAGAATGTTCGTTATGTATAAATCTGTTGATATCAAGGGCCAGAAAAATTGTTGTTAGGAATGCAATAACAATACGAAATAGCGTAAAACAAATTTTTGAAATTTTTTTAGTGATTGATTAGATAATTTTTTTTTTCTCCATTCAATGTTGTGACACAAGTTGACCAATTTTATTATAATCCTTAAAGAAAATTTGGCATTTATGCAGGTTTTTTTCTCCCACAGTCAATTACCTGACTTCAAGGGGGCATAATGTCCACATACTTTGCCTATCAACTGGTAAACTGTTATGGGCTTGTAATTCTCTAGCTGCTTATTTAGCTAGGACCTTTGTTTAAGCAAACAAAAGTTTGCTTGCTTTGTCTTCTGTGCCATGGGTTATGTATTAGTTTGGGTGTAGTTAAATTAGCTTGGCATGAATATGCAAGAAATAATAAATTTTAGATATTACTTGATAATCTTATCATTATGGATACTGATTTCCTCGAGATGTTTTGCAAACCAGGCAATTGCTTTTATGCGCAAAAGATTGGAGATTGCTGATATAGAAAATGTTAATTGGATGTGTATGATTTGTCTTCTCTTCATCATGAAATATTTGCAAATGTCTTGAATTGCATGCTTTAACTAATTAAATTGTTGGTAGTCTTTGGGAACACTTAGATTTTTTCAGATGTGGTAGTTAGTCTTCTGTATTAGAATGTCTTAGAAATTCAGTAATCTTAACTCAGTCTTCAGCACTTGGTTTGTCCTGTATTGAAGTTTCAAGATTTGCCTCTTTGAAGGTAATGCTGATGGTATTGGAAACATCTGGAAGGAAGAGCTATATCTTGCATCTACCGTCTTCAAGGTGTTTTGATATTCGATTTGAAATTTTGTTACTTGTAACACATGGTTTGGTGCTTGAACTAGAGATCTTTTACATCCATATCAGCCACATTATGTAGTTCATATGAGTATTCTAGTGCCTATCAATGTAAACACTTGAATGTTTTAACTGTCGTCTGGTGCAATTGTCTGAAAGTTCTTAGGCTTTGGTCTTCTAAGTCGTTAAATTTATTTGCACTAATGCAGGTTCCAACTCGGCAAGTGAAGGTTGTGGACCATCGAAATTTGCAAGTACCTTTTGAAATGTCTTAGAATAATTAATGTTGGGCCCTTTTTTCCCTTGTGACATACCATACCAAAGTTAAAACGAAGTTTGGCTGCTTAATGCAGGATGGTTTTGGCAAGGTCTGGAACTGTAATTTAGTAGCAAGAATAATTAAGGAAGATATTCATTCTAATGCCATTGACTTGGTAAGTTGTCAACTCTATTATCCAACTTCTCAAATGATAGCTTGTTTTCTCAGTTGGAGTCCTTAAAATCTTTTGTATTAATGCTGGTCTAGAGTGTTAGAGGTATTTCTTCATTATGTAGATATATTTACAAGTGCCTCTGTTTATCTTACAAGCTAACGGTTTCATGAGTTGTCTTGATTTGCTATTTATTTTTTATTCTTGTTTGATCTCTCAGATAATTACTTTTGATAAATATGGTGTTTCTGGTCATTGTAATCACTGTGATGTACATCGGGGAGTACAGTAAGTAGATCTTGACTTATTTGTCCCAGTATTCTCCTTGGAAAAAATTTAAACTCGTATACCAATAGACGTTTTAAAACTGAGGATTCTTCTGTAAGATACCATGTACTTCTTTATATATTGAAACAGAAATTTGAGGCTCTTTAGCTATTGCTTTGACATATAGTTATCATGGTTCACCAAAAACTTGAATTTAATCTCATACACTTTTATGGTAGAAGAAAGACTTCAATCCTTTCAAACTTTTTGTTTATTTATCTTAGGAAATCAAAGTCATTTATTGTAGGTTCAATTATTCTTTTCATTCTTAGGCTTGCAGAATGAGAGAAAGAACAATTACTATGAGATTTTTCTAGCTGAAGAAATAGGATTTAGTACCTTAAAGGTGATAAGCAAATTATTGAACTTTTCTCAGGATGAATGTTATGCCCCACTTCTGTTATGTTGCAAAGCTCATAGATGTTATGGAAATTATATGAAAGCTGTTGTTGCATATATACTCAACGAGTTGTGAAGAAATGCCAACGCCACAGCCCCCTACAGAAATCTCCATGTTCTGTTTAACCTACAATTTTACAGTATATTAGCTGTATGTTATGTGCAGCCGAAATTTGTTTACAGATTTGATCTATATATTTTAGTTCCCTAAATGGGAGAAAAATCTTACTTTCTGCTTCTATTTTCTTAAGATATAGCTCTAATTTCAATGGCGGTGTGTCTAATGCTTGTATCATTTCAGTCAATTCTGTTTTTTTGGTGATAAGAACGTGCATGTTGATATCAAATTGTATCTCTGTATAATATGCAGACAGCTTTAGCAAAATTCTTCACAGCATCTCGAAGCCTGGGAACTTGTAAGTTACAATTTCTGTTGTGTGATAGAGGAATTTGCTGGTTATTGTGAATTTATAGGTCGGTTTCGTATTTGATAGTGAAATGTTCCTTGTGCATTTTGCCATTGGGTTTCCCAAACTCTATCCCATATCTGTATCTGAAAGCAGGGAAGTGCAAATGTAAGCTTTAGAGCCCAGTGGCAATCAACTTACTGGAAGAAAACATCTAAAATCAATTTCCTCCATCTGTTATTAGACCTTTAGTCATAAATTTTTATTTATATTTCTCATTTCTTTTTCTAATTTTTATGGAAAGGGAGTGGGTTTTACTTTCATGTTTCATGTTAGACAGCTTCTGCAAACCTCAAAACATGGCTTTTATTCTTATGTTTCCCAGGTCAGTATCAACATATTGCGCAAGTACTGTGGACCAGTTGATATCTGGTTGTCCGTTTTATTTGTCAGTCAATGTGTAAACAGACAAAT
>JAMWEH010000790.1:0-46615 GCA_024721245.1 Mitragyna speciosa | reverse complement strand
TCTCTATCTTTCCCTTGTTCCGGCTATCTCTTTCTCTCTAATCTGGTCTTCCTCTGGTTCTCTGTTTGTCCATCTCTCATCGTCGCATTCTCTCTCTCTGTCTCGTTCCTTCTCTCTAGCTTTCGCTGGTTCTCTCCTCTCTCTCGCTCTATCTCTCTTTGATTTCACCATTGATTTTTCTTTCCGGTCTGCTCTCCTATTCTGTCTTTCTCTCTTTGATTGCTCCATTGATTTCTTTTTCTTTCTCAATATAACTCTCTCCAAAAATAATTCCAGCTTTTCCAGTGCTTAATTTCTCAAATCAAAGCTCAAAATTTCATATAAATTTAGCAACATCTATCAAGAATCAATTAAATTAATTAGAGGAGAAGAATTTCCACCTACTTGGCGGTGATGATTTTCGGCTATTCCTGCAGGCAGTGGACGGAGAAAAGGTGGTCGTTTGGTGGCGATGGGAGGTCTCTGTGGTGGTTGCTGTCCAACGGTGGTGGAGGAATTGGGTGGGGGTCTCGACTGGGGCTTTGGCAGTGGAGGAGGCTTCACTGTTGTTCTGCTACTATTTCCTTTGCAGGTGGTGTTAGCGATTTGGAGAGGAGAGGCGACTGGTAGCTGTCCATGGTGATGGCTGCCATGTGATGATTAATTGATGGTTGACAGAGCTGTTTTAGGTAGCTGGATTTGACTGGTTTTGGTGGATGAAGGGTGGGAGACGGTGGTTTGGTGGACCAATTGGTGTGTGGTGGAGGAAGGTCCGACGGTGATGATAGGGGTGATGATAGGTGAGATTGGTCTGATGACTGTACTGGTGGTTGCAGGGGGTCTGTGATCTTGCTATTGTGATGGTGCGTGTTTGAACTAGCGATTTTGGGACTGATATTGGGTTGATTTTGATGCTGATTGCTGAGTGGTTTTGCAATTGAATTGCTAGTTTGTGGGGATTGTGATTTTGGTGGTTATTCTGCAGGTATGGTCGGTTGATACTGGAGGGAAGTGGGATGGTGAATTTTCTAGCAAGTTTAGGTCGTGGTGGTTTGGTGCTGTGTAGGAGTGGTTGTGTTCCTGACTTGTTGAGTTTTGACAATGGCAAATTCAGATTAGGGATTGAATTATTAGGTTGTTGTGATAGCTGATTCTATGGTATCTATATGTGTGTTTACTGACTGTGTATGTGAAATTCTGACCGTTTTGTGTGTGTCTGTGTGGGTATTGTGTGTGAACTGTGTGAATTGGTGTGTGAAGTTGTGTGTGATCAAATTGTGAGACTATGTTGCTGGAATGGCGTGATTTTGTGTGTGTGCTTTGTGGCTGACAGGGAAACTAGTGTGTGAAGTGCGTGTAGGATTATGAGGAACTACGTGGCTGTGGTGTGTGAAATTGTATGTTGTATGTGTTTATGCAGGGTGTGTAGTGTTTGTGAGTGTGGTGTGTGTGTGTGCAGATGTGAATTGTGTTTATGTATGTATCTATGTGTTTTTGCTGTGTGTGAATGTGTATGTGCTGAGGTATGTGTGTTTGCGGCTTGTGTGTAAAATGGCGCGTGTGTGTGTTTGTGTGTGTAAATGTGTGTGGATGAACTGTGAGTGTGAGTGTTTGTGACTGTGTGAGAGAGAGAGAGTAGTGTGTGTAGTGTGTGAGAGAGAGTGAGTGTGTGTCATGTGTGAGAGAGAGTGTGAGTGTGTATAGTATTTGTGAGAGAGTGTGAGTGTGTGTAGTGTGTGAGAGAGTGTGAGTGTGTGGGATTTGGGAAAGTGTGTATGTTCTTGGTGTTCTAGGTGTAGGTTTGAAAATGTACTAGTGTGTGTTCTAAATGTTTTAGGTGAAAACTTAAAAATACACTATTGTGTGTTCTAAGTGTTCTAGGTGAAAATTTAAAGATACACTAGTGTGTGTTCTAGGTGTTCTAG
Source organism: Mitragyna speciosa (assembly GCA_024721245.1). Classification (NCBI taxonomy): domain Eukaryota; kingdom Viridiplantae; phylum Streptophyta; class Magnoliopsida; order Gentianales; family Rubiaceae; genus Mitragyna; species Mitragyna speciosa. The sequence goes on along the minus strand of JAMWEH010000790.1, from coordinate 44,711 downwards.
GTGAAAACTTGAAGATACACTAAGACCTAGTAGGTGTTCTTGATGTTCTTGGTGAAAACTTGAATATGAATGTAGGAAAAAGTGTGTGTTTTTAGTATTTTTGGTGTAAGAGAATAAAATTAAAAAAAACCTAAAAAAAAATTAAAAACTCTACCTAAGCTTTTTATTTTTTTCTCTCCTCTTTTTTTAATCCCCAAATAGGGATATTTATAGTGCACAAGAGACTTATCTTCCAAGAAATGACTAAAAGACCAAAAGGCTCTTGACTACTGTAATTATAACTTTATCTTTCTTAAAAATCTGTTTTCTCTCACAAAAATAAAAAAATTAAGAAAAATATAAATAATAAATTTTTTAATACCAATTCACCCCGAAAAAAGTTAGAAAAATTTAGACACATGTCTTAAAACCTAAAAACGAATTTTGGGATCTAAAAATTGGTGAAAAATGAGCTTGAAATGTGAAATGATAATTTTGCCATTGGATAACGAAAATATACAAAAAAAAATAGCTATTAGCCTCAAAAAATTATCAAAATTACAAATAAACTTAAAACTCTAGAAAATGCATTTATGACTCAAAAATTGATGAAAAATGAATTTAAACTATAAAATGACGATTTTACCCTTAAATGCAGTATTATAAAAAAATAGCAATTGTCTTCGAAAAAATAAAAAAAAATTTAGAAACATGTTTAAAGAATTAAAAAATAAATTTGGGACAAAAAATGGGTTAAAATGGTATTCGCGAGGTGAAAGTACCATTTTGCCTTTGTACTGGTAAAATATAAAAAGAATACCAATTAAATCTGAAAAAAATCACATAAAATTAAAAAATACGTATGAAAGTAAAAATATGAATTTAAACCCCTCAAAACTGATGAAAAAATATTTACAGATAAAAATTATTATTTTGCCCCCGAGATTATTGAAAAATTAGAGATTTGACCCCAAAAATAAAAACACCTCCCCAATGGTTGAAAAGTAAATGGTATGTCGAAATTTGTTATCAACAAAATAATCACATTCTTAGTAGATTCAAGAATGATTGGATTAAGAAAATTAAGACACAATTTTTACATCCAAAACTTCAAGATAGTTTTGTTGAATTTTGAGAAATTTTTTATTGTGAGGTTTAGATACTATCAAAATTAAGCAAAATTCACACAAACAAATAATAAAATTTATAACCTAATACCTCTTTTTACAAGTGCACGGGTCAATTGTAGTAGGCAAAGTATTAGGGTCGATCCCACGAGGAAACAAGAATTTGCAAGTACCAAAGCTACTAACTTATTCTATTATCTTGACAAAACATCAAATAGGTGGTGTGCAAAGTAAGAAAATTCAACTACTTGAATGGAAACAATTGGAAGAAATTCACAAACACAAGTAATAGGATTTAGAATCCACTAATTGTCGCTAATATGATTAAATGAATTAACACATTGCTATGTTAATCTTGTCTTGCTTAGGATTGCAACTCCATATGAAATCAAAACTTGTTTTCACAATTTTTTGACTAGAGTTCAACTATATTCATGATGAACTCTTGTGAAATGCATGAATTATGGTACTAAACAACCTCAATCCACCTACCTATACCACTATTTGCATGTGTGTACAACATAGGTTTCATCTACCATTTTCCAATGTTCAAGCATTTCTTAATATCAAATAACATCTAAATAATTTGCAATAGTTAATCAAACTACTACAAATATTAAACCTTGATAGATGAACAAGAAAATACAAGTTATAGCAAGTATAATAACATTCAAATCATATATTAGATTCATCTTAACCTAAGACAAGTATTTAGTTAAGTATGGAATTCAAAAATTTGAAAGTATAAGAATTCATTAAAGTAATTTGCAACAAGTAAGGACATAAAGCGAAAAAGATAGAAATTCTCATTTCAATGGCTCCAATCCTTCATTTCTTCCTTGAATATGATGTAGTACAAGTAAATTCTCCAAGAGTTTTCTTACAAGTATTAAAATTTCTTATAAAACTACAAAGAAAACTAGTAAACTAACTACTTTGGGAGTGCTCCTCCCTTCAAGACTTCTCTTTCTTTATGTCTTGCAAGAGCTTTCTATTTATAAACAAATTCACCCTAATCATCTCACCAACTTGCATGGCAAATTGCATGAAAAGTTGTCTTGAAATCACAAAAAGATTTCCCTTAAATTTTGCAATGTTTCCTTGGGTAGTGTAGGTGCACAGAATCATCAAAAAGTCATCAAAAGGGGTTGGAAGATAAGCTGCAAGTTGAAAATGTCATTTTATGGTCGACATTAAAGATATGCGGGTCAGATACGCGGGCAGTTTGTCCGCATATCGTGATCTGCATATTGCTCCCAGAAGAAGGAAAAATCAGCTTTTTCTCAAAATACGAAAGTTGTAATCCTTTGAATTAGTTTTCCAACACCACAAGAATCTGGTCAGTTGGAGTTCCAGATGCAAATATATGGCCAAAATACTAAGACATGATTGGGAGAGCTTTGTTCTTCCGTAATTTAGATTTTTTGTTATGAAAATGTGAGAACTAAATTTTTGATATCTTCATAAGATTTGTAGAGTATCCTCTTAGCTTTAAAGTGATATAAGAATCATCTCAATCTAACAATTGTAGCTTAAGTTATTTCCAAAATACAACAATGTGTCATTGTCACCAAAGCCCAGTTTTTTCCAATTCTTCACTTCCATTGCTTCTTTGCACTTCTCTTTTGCTTGTTATACCTCTTATGCCCTTGAGACCTTTTTATGATGTTGATCCTTCAATTTCATGGTGAATTTTTTGATGAGAATTTTTCAAAAGTTGAGCAAAACAATCCTCCAAATTTGAATGTAGTTGTTCTATTGAAATTCCCAATCCAATCATCCTTGAATCCACTAAGAATGGGATGACCTTTACTCCAATTAATCCAAATTATAATTGAATGTATAAAACCTGAAAGATTGTACAAAGATTGTGCATTAAATTGCTCAAAATATAAACTTTGCTTCAAAACGATAAAAATTGGATAAAAACCCTAATTTTTGAAAAATTCTTCAAATAGAAGAACAATTATGAATTTGAGCTATTTTTATATTAAAAACACTTAAAACAAACTAAAACCATACTAAAAATATATATAGAATACTATGCTAAACTAGGTAAAATTATTACTTTTCAATTTTCATCAACAAATTCACCATGAAATTTAAAGGTCCACATCACAAAAAGGTCTCGTAGATAAAAGAGAAGCAACTAGCAAGAGAAAGGGCAAAAATGCCCTTTGGATTGTGATCCACGGGTTAGCCACTTGTGGTTCACAAAGGTTAGCAGAAAAAGACTTTTGCAAGTTGCAGTTTATCTTCCAACTTCTTTTGAAGGCTTTTTGAGGATTCTTTGTACCTACACTGCCCAAGAAAATATTGTAAAATTCAATAAATTTTTTTTTGTGATTTCAAGACAACTTTTCATGCAATTTACCATGCAAGTTAATGAGATGATTGAGATGAGTTGGTCTATAAATAGAGAGTTTTTGCAAGACATTTAAAACATATCTTGAGAGGAGAAGCACTCCTAAAGTAGTTTGTAGTTAGTAGTTTAGAAGAATTTTCATTACTTGCAAGAAAACTCTTGGAGAATTCATTTGTACTACTTCAGATTAAAGGAAGAAATGAAGGATTCAAGCCATTGAAATAAGAATTTATATCCCTTTCTCTTTACTTCCTTACTTTGTTATGAATTATTTTCTTGGGTTCTTATACTTTCAAGTTATTAATTCCAAGTTTAACTAAGTACCTGTCTTAGGGTTAGATGAAGTTAATGATATCATTCAAATGTTATTATACTTACTATAACTTGTATTTGCTTGTTCATCTATCAAGGTTTAACATTTGTAGTAGTTTGATCACTATTATAAATCATTTAGATGTTATTTTTGTATACTTTGTATGAATTTGCTTAAATTTTTATGGAACATTAAGTATTTGGTTAAAATGAATACTTCTGGGGGCTATTTTTATTTTTTGCCAAAAGATTAGGGACCAATTTGGCTGAGAGAGAATATTTTTGAGGATTGCATTTGTCTTGGCCGAAATAGTAAGAACCAAACTGATCGGAAGTGAAACATTAGGCACTACTCTAGTGAGAAAGCCAAACTTTGAAGATGGAAATACTCATTTCCTTTTCAAAAGAATTCAAAATCATGAATTTATCGACTTCTAAGAAACTATCGAATGGATCTAAAAATCTAAGCAATGTCCAAATAAGAATTCATTGCATATGACACCAATTTAAACGAGTCCAGATCCTCTATCCAATTTTTATGGTGTCCAATATTAAACATAGGCTAATCTTAGAAAGGCAAAAAAAAGTGGCTTTTAAATCAGAGCATAATTACAGTTTCCGGTCAAGACGGAACTTATGCCTACTAATACAGTAACACGCGACAAATTTCTTTTCTTCTTCGTCTTCTGTGGACAACAATTCGTCTTTAATATTTGGAATGCATATTTTTTTATTAATAAAAAGTAATATACAAGCCAGCTAAATTATGAGTCTTTTTCAACCCGACAACTTTCGCAAACTTCCAATTCAATCTTTTTCTTGTCTAAGTTAGGTCTGACATTAACAATAAAGTTTCCTTGAAGATACCTTAGGTCGGTATTGATGCCTCATTTTATGTACTTATTGTTAATCTTGTTTGGTGCATTTCAAGTTTTTCTTCATGTTCAATTGTAAATGCTATATATTGTTTTCTAACTTATACCTTGGACAGCTTCCTGCGGGTGCAAGCATCCCAAAATCTGCTTGTGCAAGAACATATGAGATAAGGGATTCCCAAGGAGTTATATGGGTATGGATGTCTCCCAGCACACCAGCAAAACCTAAAAAAATCCCTTGGTTTTGAGAATTTCTCCAGACCTGGATTTAGAGATATTTCAACAATCCAGGAACTTCCATATGATCACTCTATTCTTTTAGAAAACCTTATGGATCTAGCCCATGTTCCCATCTCACATGATAGAACTGATTTTATCTTTTAAGGTGACAAAAAGAACAGATAGAGGCTTTGCAGGTTGGTGGGGAAGGGAAAGGGATCAGTCTATGCCAAACTACATTCCAAATTTCTTGCGCTTTGAAGCAAATTGTGTTCTTCAGAACAACCGAGAAATCATTGACAAGAATGGGGAGAAACACTATTTTACTAGGTTATTCTTATGCCGACCATCAAGACAAGGAAAATCAATGCTCATTGTGAGATTTGGAAACACAAGAAAACCATCTGGACTAATGAAAGTAATTCCTCAGTGGTTCTGGGACCAGAATGCAAGTAAGGTTTTTGAGTAAGATATGGGATTTCTTTCCTCCCAGAACGAATTTCTAATGAAAGTGAAGGTACCAACAAAGGAACTGAATGTTAATTTAAGGTCCTCGGATGTTTGGGTAGCTGAGTATAGGAGGTGGATGGACAAAGTTGGGCATGGGATGCTGTACTATATAGGCCACAACACTATTTCACTGCCCAAAGTGCCTTCTGTGGTCGAGCAAGCTCCAGCGGGCTTTGTGGCCAATCTTTCAGTTTCTCAACTAGCCAAGGGAGGAATTGGAATGATGCATGCTTTGAATTTTGCCAATCGATATTTCCGCCACATAATCCATTGCAAGGACTGCAGAAATGTTATTAAATCTTTTGAGGATGGAAAAATGCTCTTTCTACTGTGTCTCTTGTATTAACTGCATTGACAATTCTTGCGTCTAGAAGACAGTGGAAGGCCCTCCTTTTGTTTTCTACATCCTTGTGCCTACTTGGAATCTATGTGTGCTCAACTGCAATTGCAATGAATACAACAAACTTCGTAAGGATACACAGAAGAGCATGAAGTAAAAATTACTTGTTCTGTGTTTAATCTAGTTTAGTATTTAGTTTAATTGTTTTGTGTTTGCTTCAAGAAAAGCTCATAGTAGATAGGATGCTGGCATTGGGTAGCTCTTGAATGCAGCACACCTATGTCAATTGATTGACTCTCAAATTCTTGTTGTATATAATATGAAGAGTTCAGAGGTTGTTCCTGTTACAATGAATAAAAATTTGGACAACAATTTTTGAGATGGACAATTTTCCAGTCCACATACAGTCCAAAATTTTCATTTTGTAAGCTAGTGAACCTATGCATAATGCCACAATTTATATATCTAACCAAACCAATGATAGATTTTGCTTTGAAAAGTAATTAGCCACTAGTGGCATCATTAGCTAAACGTAGTCAACAACACAGGCATATTCAATTTTTGGGGATTCCATTGATTGGTGAATCACTTATCATCCACCTAAACGACAATATATGTCACCAGGCTTATAACAGGATTTCAATAGGTTTTTTATAGTTTATCTGTTATTTGGGCACCAGTACTTGCACCTTGATCTGTTCCTCTAGAGATCTTCCTGCATAAAAATGAGAAAATTTACTAAAAGGTCATCAAATTTATTGATACTTTTTTAAGTAAATGATATTTAGGCATCTCAAAAATCTTACTGCATACCCCACATTATTGTGTATTTTTTTCTAGTGTACAGGGTTATTATTTGACCTAAAAAAACAATAAGGGTATGTGCGAAAATCAAAAAAGAAGTGTAAATGTTATTACCTTTTGCACAAAAACAAATATCATGAAAAGATCTTCTTCTTTTGATTAGAAGTTTCTGTTATGCAGTTTATTCTACTTAAACAGATTACAATAAGTACACTATAAAAATGTTTTATTTTGGAAATTGTAAATTTTAAAATGTTGCCAAAAGTGAAATTCTTGATATTTGTAACTCTTCCAAGTTTGAAATTGTCACCAACAATGATTAATTATTTATTATTAATAACAAGAAAATTGGTTTAACTTAAAAAAAAAATAAAAAGGTGTAAACTAAAAAGAAAAAAGAAAACCAATGTAAAGAGTCCTAATAAGTTGATTTTTTAAAAAAATAATTTGAATATTTTTTTCCTAAAGAAATATCGTCAAATGCCAGTTTACACAAAAATTACCTCATCAAATATCTTCATGGATTATGGTTCTTAACATTTTAAGATTTTTTTGTAAGATTTATTTATTTTTAATTTTCTATGATGTGCATAATGTGCACAGCATTGTTTTGAAAGATACTGCATCAAAAGGACAGATGCCTTGGTTCTCTTTCCCTCCCCATGAGAGGAAACTCTCTATTTATTCAAGAGCCTTTCCTCTCTCTATGAGAATTACTTGGAGTACTCCTCCCATCAAAACATGTTCTAAATGTCTTGTAAGAGTTCTTTATTTATAGATAAATTCACCCTAATCATCTAGACAACTTGCATGACATTGCAAGAAAAGTTGTTTTCTAATCACAAAAAGATTTGTATTAAATTTTGCAATGTATCCTTGGGTAGAGCAGGTGCAGATAATATTCAAAAAGTCATCAAAATAGGTTAGAAGATAAGTTGCAAGTTGGAACTACTATTTTTTGGTCAACATTAGTAATCTGCGGGTGGAAACCCACGGATCATCATCCACAGATCACCATCCAAGGGCAATTTTGTCCTTTTCTCTTGCTGGATTTTCCCTTATGCCCTGAGACTTTTTTGTGATCTTGATCCTTCAATTTCCTATTGAATTTGTTGATGAAAAGTTTTCAAAAATTTAGCAAAAGAATCTTTAAGTTTGAATATAAAGTTATTCCATTAAAACCCTAATTCAGTCATTCCTTGAATATACTATAAACGTGATGATTTTTACTCCAATTGATTCAAATTATGATTAATTGTGTAAAACCTATAGGATTGTACAAAAATTATGCATAAAAATGCTTAAAATATAAATTTTGCTTCAAAACCCTAAAATTTGGGAAAAAACTTTAATTTCGAGAAAATTCTTAAATCGAAAAAACTTAATCAAATGAACCAAATTCATATTAAAAATACTAAAAGTGCAATAAAAACATATAATAAAACATATACTGCTAGGTATCCCTTTTTAAAAAAGGTGTAATTTCATCAATACTTTGTTTAAGATGTGAAAAAGTTAAGAAACATTGCAACATCTATTACTTGAATGGATGCAATTATGAAATGCCCCTAACACCGACGAAATTACTGTTGATTTGGGTCTCGGGGCGTCAATGAGCAGCAAAATCTTCTACGCCTCCTAATTGCTCATCGGACACGCACCTCAGAATGTGCTGACGGTTCATCTTCATCAATCTCATCATTACCCAATTCTTCAACATCATGAATATCTTGAATATGATGATAGATCATAGTAGATATGGATGGACCTGAGGTAGGCATATATGAATGAGGATCTGGAGTGAAATATGTAAACACGTCTCCATCATGAAATTCACCGACATCACCACTAAAAAACTGAAATATAAGGTGTGACTCAAATCTAGCAGAATGTGAAGCCGAATATGCCTGATACCCAATAATAGAAGTATCACCCGCATACATAGTCATAGAGTAATACGGATCATACACACCAGCTGTGCTGCTTGAATACGGGATCGATAGACTACTATACGTCGTATAAGTGTGGTATCTAATAGGAGTAACTTGCTCCTAGTGTACGGCTTCATCATAAAGTCCACTAGCCGATGATGACATCGATGTCCACTAGACGAGGCATCTGCCTGGCCAGGGACGTGTCTGACTGGCCTTTGCTACTGAGAAGTGTGCAATATAAAGATACCAGTTTACTGTCATGGATCCGGGTCCAAAAGAATTCAATCTGAACACTCTAAATACTGCATGGACCCAAATGTCTCGTTCCTGATCGTTGTCAAAATAGGATGAGAAATATCATCCGGGTCAACTGATAGAGGCGGGTCGCTGACGCTTCCCCGATTTTCTGCATGCTGCTCATTTGTAAATCACATATATACAAATTATCAGTCATTCACTCACATGATTTATGATATAAAAGATAGAATGTTAAAGATATATTATCATTACCATGTACTCGTACTAGCTAGAAACACCCTAAAGGCCATCACACTGAGTATGATGGATAGGAGGAGTAATATATAAGATCGTATGGCAATAATACCAACGCAGATACTCGGTTGACAGTCGAAGTGTATTCGTAATCTCACCTATAACAACTGAGTATCCAGGCAAATGCCAGTAATCGATCTTGGACTTGAGATAAGAATTCCAATCCTGTTTTCCAAGTCCCAATAGAGAAAATGAATGCAATTTACTAGGATTCGTGTTGACCTCTTCTAGAATATTTTGGTACATCCGAATTGTCTTATGACATGATTCGAAAAATAAAATTTAATGATGTACCAAAATATGAGGGGGACTCTCAACCTTCAAATATGTGCACCTGCTGTACAATATTGGGATAAAGATGTTAACACATCGTCGGTGTATGGCATCCATATGAACTGTAATAAAACCCCAACCGACATCGACAGATAAGAAATTATATTATCGTATTGGTAATTTTTGAAAAATATGAAAGTCAAACTACTTGATTGGGCTACAAAAGCGACAGCTAATCTCTATAATAACTCGCTACATGTTGAGGCGTGTTTCTGGTAATCACCTGGCGGTCGTGCCTGGGTAATTTAAGGTTGAATGGTCGGGAACCGCTCTCATGTCCAAAACTGTTAAAATAAGACAATTAAGTTGTTATAATGTAAATAATTTAATTGATTGATAATATTTCATTATATGAGCTAAGTATTGAAATTTTTTTTTACCTGAAATAGCATGTATGGTCCTGCTATCATCCTAATGCTAGCAATCGATGCATGCCACATACGCTTGTATAAGCAGGCGAGCATGACGCTCCCCCAACTATACTGCCCCAACGCCTCCAAATCAACCAACATATTTAGCCATGTGGTATGTATGACATTCCTACGCTTATCTGTAAATAATTATCCATCAAGTAATATCAATATATATATGCAGGCATACTGTTGAATTGTTTGAATAAGAGCATCGGGTGGTAGGGGATTATTCTCTACGTGCTCGCGCTAGTCAACTAGCTTCGTCTTGGTATTCTTGAATTGATTTTCTGTCGGCCAAAATCCCAACAAATCATAAACCTGCTGCTGTCGTTGTGCCAACCTCTGCAAACGGTAGACTAATCTAATAGGTAAACCGTCCATAGCGCAAGCCCCACAACACTTCAACATCCTATAAGATGTTGGTGGCCTTACCAATAGAAATAGGAAGATAAAATGTTTGGGTTTCTTGCCTCCACCGCTCGATTAATGCATTAATAAGACCATGGTCTAATTTGAATGAACCTACACGGTAAACTCCTCCAAATCTGGCAACGTCCATAAAGTAAAGAATACAGGGGTCAATATTCATCACGAACTGTCAAAAATGCCTATCGCATCTTTTCACCTCGATTTCAATGCCCTCACCGTGAAAAATCACTGCAAATCTATGTTGTGGCTGAATGCATAAAAGAGAATCATCTATGGGATCTTGAATGGGAGTTGAAGTGCTCACGCTCATGTGGACGGCTCTATATGAACTCACACCTGCACATATAAAGAATGAACAAAATATCAGTAACAAATACAACCCACAAATTATCGTACAATTAAAAATTACTTTCATACAAACAAAATATACAAATTATTAATGATTGAATAATAACTAACCATAAGTCTAAGTATAAACCCTAAACCCTAAAAATTGGATAACCAAATCTTAAACCCTAAATCTAATAAATTTAGACTAAATTCTAAACTTTAAAAAACTAAACCCTAAACCCTAACATTTGGGTAACTAATAACTAAACTTTTAAAACCTTAAACCCTAAAAAACTAATAACTAAGCCATTAAAATCCTAAATTGTAAAAAATCTTGACCCTCAAACCCTAAAATCTAAAATCTAAACCCTAAACCCTAAACCGTAATAACTAAACCCTAAACCCTAAAAACTAAAACTTAAAGCACTTGAAAAATATATTAGTTTTATTAAATAACAAATCCCGTAATGAGGAAAGGTGAAACCCTTAAATTTTAATAAATTACTAAATTTATTAAAAGGAACATAAACCTTACTTTTAAATGATTATACACAAATACGTTTAAATTAAAAAATAAATAAGAAGTACTTACTCTCTTTACAATGACATAAATCCTACAACCCTAACGACTAAAATATCCAGCGAAAGGATAATTGGGTGCCATGTGACTGGATTGTGAATAGTTGCTACATTGACGTGATGCATCGAGGCATCTGCGATCCATCTGATTCTAAATTCTTACAGTTCGCAATAGCCCTGGTCGCCTTTATTTTAGACGACTAGTATTGATTGTCAATTTCAAATCCGATAGCAGTCAGTAGTTTGGATTTCTGAGAGGATAAAATTGATGCCCAAATGATACCTGATATAAGTCGTAAATATACTCCTTCTCGACAAGATCTATAGGATTAATTTAAGAAATAGAACATGCCGCCATCGCATGCAAACAAGAGAAATTGAGTAGCTGAAACTTAAGACATGTGCACTCCTGCTTGTGCAGATCTACGATTTGCCTTTTCTTGCCTTCGTGTTCTTGACTGTGGCCAGTAGTAATGTAAAAAATACCTTTTCCAAGTTCATATACACCAACTTGATATCTTTTACATTTTTCTCATTCACCACGTATTTCTACCAACTGCATTCTGAAAGTGGATATTGCACAGCACACGCTAACTTCGCATTCTTTACAAAAAGTTTGACAGTCTGGCTCAATGTAAAGCGAATGCATATGGTGATAGGTAACAATCGGGCATCCCTAAGTAGCTTGTTGAAATACTCTGTCATATTTGTCAATATATACCCCCAACGGCTACCATCGTCCTTGTATAGAGCCCACTGCTCGAACCTAAAATTTACACCTGTTAGCCAATTATACGATTCTTCATTCAAATTTTGTATTTGTTGCATGTAGTAGTCATACTTATAAGGCTGGTTGGCCTTTTCAGTTGCCATAACAAGCTTTTTCAATCTACACACAACAATTATACGATATAAAGAATGAGTGGAAACTTTCAAAAAAAATATAATGTCGTCACGTTTAAATGATTTGGACATTACCTTTCATTCTTAAATTTTTGTACAAAATTATTTTGCATGTGAACAAGATAGAAGCGGTGGACTTCTCGTGATTCCTACTATTGCTCAAGTCGTCATTACATAAATAATCAACTTGTGCCTATCGGATATGATGCACACTTTTTTAATGTTGCCGCAAACGTGAATGTGCAATAATCTCATGAACCAAGACCAGCTTTGGTTGTTCTTCTCGTCAATGAGGGCGAAGGCTAGGGGTATGAGGTGATTGCACGCATCGTATCCAATTGCAACAAATAATTTTTCTTGGTTCGCTCCTTTCATAAATGTGCCGTCCACACATATCATCGATTTTATAAATTGGAAGGCTTGAATGGCAAGACCGAAAGACTAAAATACATAGTCAAAAATTACGTTGTACGGAGGGTTGTCAGAATGTGGGGTCCACACAACAACTATTCCTAAATTGCTGCGTTGTAACTCTCCCATATATGTCGGAAGAATGCATATAGACGATGCCCAGTCTTTGTATATAATATCGATGGCCCTGCGACACGCGTACCAAGCTTTACTGTAGGAGGCATCGCAATACAGTTGCTGCTTAATTGTTGCTTGGATCTCGTTCACCTTGAATAGTGGACCGTTACTAATGTGAGGTAAAATATACTCGCCGATTAAATTAGAGCTCAACTACTGGTGATCATTCCTACTGCTGACCCGAGCACATATATGTTCATCTGCGAGAGTAACTATCATTCACATGGTATGAGATCTATGCAACGTCGCTCTCAACTGACAATTGCATGGAGGTGTCGAATTACGAGCATTACAACGGACATACCAAGTGGTTGAAGTACTCTCCCGAACTTTGTACTCTCTATTTTTTCTAATAGACCACAATCTTACTGTTTTCATTACCTTTTCTTTTGAATCAAATAGCATGCCCAATCCGATGTCACCCGTCTACTCATTGTACAAATTAAGCCTTTCAACGGAACCACTGCTTAAGCGGCCAAATTGTAAAATTACATCGACACCGGCATGATACTGTAATGTTCTAAGATTGTAACCCATCCATACTGAATTAGGACCCAAATCCGAATATCTCCGTGCATCTTCCTGTCCAGTATCATTATATTCTTGCTCCATATCATTTTCGAACTCGTCATATTCAGGTTCCGGTTTGAAATCCATGTCATTATCTTGAACATCAGTTTTCGGTTCTGTACCATGAATGTAGGGTGTATCATCATCGTCCTGCCCATAAATAAACTCTCTTACCGAAGATAGATACATATCCGTAGCGCTGCTACTAGTGCCTTGATCAACACGGTTCTGCTGCCTCTTCGACGTCCTCTCATAGTCCACTGGTCATCTCCTATTTCACGGTGAGTAGACTGATCTCTTTACATATCAGATGTCCACGCTTCTTCTATCGTCGACGTGCCACATAGACTAGTGTCTTGATTAAAGTGTGTCCATGCAATTTCATTACATTAAGTATCTTGTTGTTCTACTGTTTGGATCTCTTCAACCTCCACGTAGATCTCCATTCGTTCTTGAGTGTTTGCTTTAAAATAATACATCGTGTCCATGCCGTCATCGTCATCCAAAGGTGTAACACTATATACACCTTGTTGTTGAAAGCAGCTCCTAAGAATCAAACTAATTTTGTATCTATTTTAATCTACATCCATTGCATTGTAAACTTTATCAACCAACTCCTGAAAGCATACCTTCTGCCTGAGGAACAAAATTTTTTCGGCACAGGCAGATCATATAACATTGATCCTCCAGCATAGATAATTTTTCCTCCCCAATATAAATGAACTGATAAAGTATGATCGTTCAACATTTTTCACCTAATCTAACCAATGCGTACCCAATTAAGTTTTGTATGTAACATGATACGTAAGCGTGAATTAATCATTAAGAAGCAATGAACTTCACATTCAGAAATCAAATGCTGAACCAAAATATAAGTATGAAAATGACTAGACAAAATTTAATTAGCGTTTGGCATGATAATGTAAATATTATGAATTTTCGAAGTAAATTAATAATCATGTAAAACTTAAGGGGCCAATTTTAAATTTTTTAAAATTATTGGGCAAAAAATGTAAATATTAAAAAGGATTTGGTGAAAATGTAAAAACTTATAAGTTTTTGGCTCTAATTGATAAAAATTAAAAATTCAGGACTAATTTTATTTTGTTTAAGTCATAGGGCCCAAAATGCAAATACGCAAAAATTTTCCAATCCAAATGTAATTATATATTTATTTTTAGACCAATTTATAATCATGTAAAATTTCAACGGCCAAATTATAATATTTTAAAATCATATGTGCCGAAATGTAAATATACAAAACTTTCGGGGTTAAAAATTAACTATGTACAAGTTTCAAGTCCATTTTATAATTACATAAAATTTTAGGGGCCTAATTGTAATTTTGCATAATTATATGGGCCAAAGTGTGAATATGAAAAATTTTTGGGTGAAAATTTTACTATGTACAAATTTTGGGTCTAATTTATTATTATGTAAAATTTTAGGGACGTAATTATAATTTTCATAATTACATGGCCCAGAGTGTAAATATGTAAAACTTTCGAGATTAAAAATTAACTATACACAAGTTTGTGGTCCAATTTTTAATTAAGTAAAACTTCATGGGCCTAATTGCAAATTTTCATAATCATAGGGGCCTAATTGTAAATTTGAGAAATTTTTTGTGTGAAAAATTAACTATGTACAAGTTTGGGGTCTAATTTATAAATACGTAAAACTTTATAGGCATAATTGTAATTATGTGATAATTATAGGGGCCAAAGTATAAATATGCAAAACTTCCATGGTGAAAATTTAATTATGTACAACTTTCGGATCCAATTTGTAATTACGTTAAACATTAAGGGCCTAATTATAATTTTTCATAATTATATAGGCCGAATTGTAAATATGCAAAACTTCCAAGATGAAAATTTATAATTATTTTAGACTTCATGAATGTAAGTTTTTCATAATTATTATGCAAAGCTTTATTATCAAAATTCTAATTTTCTAAAATTAAATGGGGCCAAAATGAAAAAATGCAAAACGTTTGGGGTCTACATATAATTATTTAATAGTCTGGGGGACAAATCATAATCATGCAAAAATTCGAATTTAATATTTTATGGGGTAAAAATGTAATTATTTAATATTTTTGGGCCAAATCATAATAATGTAAAAAATAGGGGCTAAATATTACAATTTTCTAAAATTATAGTTGCCAAAATGTAAATATGCAACAATTATATTATGGGGTCAAAATTTAATCATCTAAAAGTTTCGAGTCCATTTTATAATTAAGTAGAACTTCAAAGGTTTAGGTTAAATTTTTTCTAAATTATAGGGGCCAACATGTAATTATGCAAAACTTCTAGGGTCAAATTTTAATTATGTGCCTATCATTTCCGGTCCAATTTATAGTAATGTAGAACTTGGGTGCCAAATCATAATTTATCTAAATTATAGGGGTCAAAATATAAATTTTCAAATCTTATGGGGTCAAATTTTAGTT
This sequence comes from Mitragyna speciosa, assembly GCA_024721245.1. NCBI lineage: Eukaryota > Viridiplantae > Streptophyta > Magnoliopsida > Gentianales > Rubiaceae > Mitragyna > Mitragyna speciosa. The sequence continues at coordinate 29,091 of JAMWEH010000790.1, read as the reverse complement.
ATGTAGGGTCCAATTTATAATTATTTTCAACTCTAGGGGACAAATTTCCCTAAACCCTAAATTATAGTGGCCAAATTGTAATTATACAAAATTAATGGGATCAAATTTTAAATTCGTAAATTTTTCGGGTCTCATTTACAATTATGTAGAACTTCGTGTGCCAAAGCCTAATTTTTCAAATTATAAGGGTCAAAATGTAATTATGCAACATTTCTGGGTCAAATTTTAAATCCTTACAAGTTGGGGTTCAATTTATAATAACCTCAAGGACCTAATTGTAATTTACTAATTCTTAATATTCAAAATGTAAATAAGCACAATCCTGGGGTCCACATGCAATTATCCAATCATTTTCTAACTAAATCATAAATATACATAAATATAAATAAATATACCATTATTGACTAGTAATCACAATTGTTTAACAGTATAATACACTAATATAAACATATTAAAATAACAAATTAACAATTAACAAATATATTATACTAACAAATTAAATTAACTAACTTGTTATTTTGCAGCTTAAATCTCGTCTGTTGCCTAAATGTCTGTGGCTAGCTTGCAATGCGTCTGTTTGCAGCTCAAATCCCGTCTATCTGCTTGGCTTGTTGCAATGGAAGCTTGGAGTAGGGGTGTCAACGGGCCGGGTCCGGGCCGGAATTGAATGTTCCGGACCCGGACCCGTTTTTGTGTTGAGGTTCCGGACCCGGACCCGGGACCCGACGGGTCTTGCATTTGGTTTCCCGGATCCGGGTTCGTTCGGGTCCGGGTCCATTCGGGTCCGGGTCCGGGTTTTGAAAATATAAAATATTTTTATATATTTTACAATTATTATTTATTAAGTATTGAGTATTAGAATTGTAAAATACGTATGTATGTATATTATAATTGTTATTTATTGAATATTATGTATTAAAAATTTAAAATACGTATATATAATTTATAATTATTATATATATATACGGGTTCGGGTCGGGTCCGGGTCGGAACATGACATTCCGGATTCGACCCGTTTTTTACTAAGAAAAAACGGGTCCGAGTCCGGGTCCGGGTAAACGGAATTTTATTCCTACCCGGACCCGGAAAAAATCAACGGGTCCGGGTCGGGTCCGGGTCTAGACCCGGACCGTTGACAGCCCTAGCTTGGAGGCTGGAAAATTCGTCTGAAACTTGGAAGCTTGGCTTGCTGCAATGAACTCGTCTAGGATGAGAAACTGATTGGGATGATTGGGAGAGAAAGAGGGGAGTGTCGGTGGTGAGTAATTCGTTTGGGGGGGTTTGGGTTATTTATAGGCAAGGCACAAAAATTAGCCGTCGATCAATTGTGATCAACTACTACAAAAATATAAAAAAAAAATCAAAGCGCCACATTTGGCATTGAAAAAATCCGACACACATGTTTTCCAGTGCCAAACGGGGCCTACGTGGCAGAGTGCCCTGTCGGCCAATAGATGCACCGCGTTTGGAAAACAAAAAACAAGCACCGCATTTCCCAAACGGGGAGCTTCAATAATTTATTAAAAAAAAATTTTCATCGTCGCGTTTTCCAAAACGTGGCACCTTTATAGTTCACAAACTAACCTCTGACACCCACAGTTGCCGATTTTTTTTTCTTAACAATATTTTGACAAATTTGCCCCCCATAGAGGATTTAAGACAAGCCCCAGGGATTTTTTCTTTTTTCTTTTCTTTTAACTTTTGCTCAGATGATTATTCTATTCCACGTAAATTCTTCATTTATTCTGCATATGGATGGTGAGATCACTACTTGAGTTAGAATGAAAATAGCTACACTACTAGTGGTCAATTATCAGAAATCTTTTTTAGCATTTCAAACGGATTTCAGAATAATTATATCAAATAATAAAATAAAGGTTATCTAAACAATCAGTATTTTTTAATCCACAGTGCTCATAGATCGGAGGAATTAGGTTTGCTTTCCAATTCTAACTTGTCTTCATCGGTGGGAAAATGTGCTAATTTGAAGGAATCTGAAAATTCTGAAACCATTTTTGGGGCCAACAATTTATATTTTGCACCCAAACATCCATGAGATTGAGCACGTGCTTGCAATTACACTGTCAGCCAAACTTTAGCACAAGTCACGTGCATAGTTAAATAATTGAATATGTGGAGAACAATTTGTGGGGACCCAAAATCATGCTAAAAAATCTTTCGTGGCCAATTGTATAAAGGGTTAAAATTGGATTTAGATGTAAAATTGTTTGCCAAATTGGTAAGTAATTATTTTTTTTTCAATTAAATCTATACTATTACATGGAGAAGGAGAATTTAGCGTTGATGAGATTCGATCCCCTGATCTCTGAGGTAGAGTCATAAAGTTCTAACCATTTGGCGCTTTAATCATTTCCGGTAAGGAACATTCGGCACCCAAGAAAGAAAGTATCAAGTGTTAATGGGACAAAAATGAGAACATATTTCATCTTTAAAAAAAATATACCTATTTTGTTATTGTTTGACGACCTAACTAAGATGGGGTTTGGGCTTTTAAATTGTTATTGTTATATGATTGGTTTGGCTACGTCATTCAAAACTATACTTTAAACTGTACTTTACCTGTCTTTTTGGGTCTTGGACAACTTAACAAGGGCCTAGCCTGGCTTTTACATGGGCAGATCTTCTATTTCCGGCTTTGTCGTTTATCTAAAGTTCTGAATAGGCCTTCAAGATGTGTAAATAGAAGATCTTGTACACGATCACCGCACTATGTCAGATTCATCTATCAATAAAGTTTCTAATTTCATGAGCAACAATATAAGAAAATTAGAGGGGCGTGAACACAGTGGAATCTTGAGTTGACCTATTACTGGAATAGAAAAGAAAAGAGTGGGCATAGATTTTCAAATTGTTTTGGCAGACATTATTTTACTTTTTTTAAAACAGTAAAAGGGATAACTTTCTGGTTAAAAAAAGGTGAAAAAAGTGGATGATGACGTTTTGAAAAATTGCAAATAGTTGTATTCTCCAATTTTACCCCATTTCGTGGCTTAAGTGTAATGCAAATAACCTGAATTGGTACCTTGTTCTTGTGCTTTGATAAAGCCGGATTGACTGAAGCAAACTAACCCATGTGACCCAATTGTATGTTATTTTCTGGTGACATAGGAACAAATAGTATAGTAATAAGAATAGGAGTTGCATGAATTGCTTTGAGAATCATACTGATTCATGGGACCTTTTTGTTCATTTAGCATTCGGGTTTTGAAATCCAAGATAACCCATTTAAGTAAGTTGGATAAACCACCCATTGTTTCTAATAAACCTTATTTTATGACAAAGATTGATGAAAATCAAGTTGTTTTTTCAAATTGTTTGTATGCATGCAAAATGTATTGAAAGCATCTTCGTTGAACATCATTTACCTACATTATTGGTTGATACAGAAATATGCAAATGAGGACCGGATGCTACGAGGATGTTTTTTTTTTTTGTCTTCACAGGAGTATCGGGTCTTGGACTCACTAATTCTACTGTGCCTGTACAAAGCGGGCCCCACCGATGCTACGAGGATGTTCGGTTGACAATTTTTGTGCCTAACAACTAGTTTTTTTTCAGCATTAATTATTTGACTATTGGAGTGTACTTTGGGAAAGATTTTCACAGTCTAAATGAACTTGCATTTTTAGATTCAGACTAGACAAGCTGATCGAATCATTTGAATTGAAAACCTGTCGAGTATCCGATTCGAGTCAAGTTAAAAAATCAATAATCTAAAAAATTGGTAAAAAACTTAATTTAACTGGAAAAAATCGAGAACCAGACAAAACCAGAGTCGTCGCCCACCGCATTTTCATTGCCTACCTCTCTGACACGTGCTGCCAATGGTTCCATTGAGTGAACATCAATGGTACTGAATCATCGGCACCTGTTTTTCTTTCTCGAGGCCGGTCACATCAAGTCCTCTACTAAGTTTAAATATGCTGGTCAATTGAAAAGCCTAATGACTAATTTCTTTGACCAATTAAAATCTCAACAACTTTAGTTTAATTTATTATCTTTTGGACAAATTATTTGATTTTATTGTTGATACTAATCCCTCAAAACAAACAATTAAAAATTAAAAGAATTTATGCTTCAAGAAGAGATCTTCGTCTTGTTATTAAGGATCTTAAAAATTTTTAATATTTTTAACTTTCTATAGACTCATTGATTTTTTTAATATATATATATACGCATATATATATATATAACGTATTTCTAACGTCATCCGGTTCGACCCAGTTGACCCCCGGTCGAACCTATTGACCTTTGACCTCTGAGCTTAGCCGAGTCGATACCCGATCCGAGTCTGAAAACATAGACATGAATTTCCAAGCCTTAATTAGTTGATAACTTTTGCCTACATTAAATATAAGTGTAGACACCAAATTTTGACACACCATTTATTTTCAAACATTTGAAGGGCATGTTTGCACTTTTTGGGACAAATTTTAATTTTTCAAATAATTTGGGGGGTAAAATGGTAATGTTATCTGTAAATATTTTCTCTATCAGGTTTTGGGGGTTTTAAATTCATGTTTTTACTGTTATGAGAATTTTTTAATTTTTTATAATTTTTCTGGATTCAATTAGTATTTTTTATATTTTTACCATCACGAGGGCAAAATGGTAATTTCACCTCGCGAATACCATTTTAGTTTATTTTTAATTTCAAATTCATTTTTCTAATTCTTTAAACATGTTTTTTAATTTTATTGATTTTTCAAAGATGATTACTATTTTTTTTTGTGAATTTTCATTGCCCAAAGGCAAAATTGTTATTTTACAAATTAAATTCATTTTTCACAAATTTTGAGTCAAAAATGCATTTTCTAGTGTTTTAAGTTTATTTTTAATTTTTGGTAATTTTTCGAGATTAATAGCTTTTTTTGTGTATTTTCGTTGTCTAGGGGCAAAACCGTCATTTTACATACCGAGCGCTTTTTTATCAGTTTTGAGCTCCAGTTTTTATTTTTTTGAAATCTACTGTGAATTATTTTTGAAAATTTAGAGAGCACTATCATATTTCTTGTATTAATTTTAATTTTTAGGTTTAAAAATATATTTTTTAATAAAATTAGCATTTTTTAATACCGGTGGCATTCTCGTTATTTTACAGCATTCTTGGCCAACAAGACAAGTGGCCTATAAATACTCTCTCTATTCAGCAGAAAAAAAAGAGGAAAATTAGAAAAACCCTAAAACACTTTTGCTTTTATGATCTTTTAGATTAAAACACACACATCTCACACCCAAAAACACACACTTGAAGCCGCCTTCATCACTCGTGTTACTGTTCATCATCTTTCTCAAGAAGGCTACTACTGTTCATCACAGATCATTTTCAAGCATTAAAAAGGTAAGTTCTAATCTTTATTTGATTCACTTTTCTTCTATTTTTCTGGGCAAATCAAATTAATTGTGTTCATTTGTTAGGAATTTTAGTCAATTATCATATTGTCTTCTTGTTCTTGTTTTCTTTTTTTATTTCTATTGCCGGATTTTCTTTTGGATTTCTTAAGGATCTGTTTTCTGAGGTTTTGTAATCTCTGCTTCTTCTTCTTCCTTCTCCTTCCATCGTTTGTCACCTCCAATCCATATGACCACCAACTTCAGTCAATTTACAACCCCATAAACTACAATTAAACCTGCAAACTCAGCGTAGTCAAAGTCACCTAAACTACCGTCAAAATAGCTCCACCACCTGCAGCCTGCAGTGACAACCCAACAGCCATCAAACCAGTCTTCCCCCCTTCTAATTAAATTCCCAAACACCAATGAACCCAGATTCACTGAAAATGCAACCAAGAACCAGCTCCACCGTCCCCCACTTCCTTCTTCCACATCAGTCCAAATCAACTCACAAACCACCACTCTCAGGCTATTCTCAGGTACCTCACTACCGTGAATCACCAAAAAAAACCCAACCTTTAACTACCAGAACCACAAGATGCTCCACCAAGTTCCACCCCCATTCACTACACAAATCACCGGAACAAATATAATATCCCTTATCAGCACCAAGACCACCAGTAACCAGGAGATTCATCGTCCTCCATCAATTTCAACCTCAATACCTCCCCAGCACCATTAGTCACCTGCTCACACCGCCACCCAATACGACCACCATCAGTCAAAAACAATCACACGATGAATTCCACAAAATGCCCAAAATCAATAGTAAAACACACTTACGCATAGCAAACCACGCACATACAGACACATTTGCACACATAATTCATGCACTCACAAATTCCCTTTCACAAACTTACACACACAACTCACGCACAAGCACAATCGGACACACACATCAAACATCTCACCACACCACCATAAGCCTCATCAGCCCCCAATTTCAACAGTTAATCAAAATCCCAAGAGTCCAGCAACACCATCACCACGAACCAGTCCACCACACCGCAAACATCACAGCCCATCGCACCATCAGTCCAGATCCTCTTTCACTACAATTTTGCCTTGACCGTAACCTGCAAAGAAACGAAAAAAAAAAACCAACACACACACAAAACTCCAGCTCCAGAGCTACCAAAGTACCACCGCCACCTACAACCAAATAGACCACCACCAATCCCTCCCAAACCAATCGCAAAGCAGCCCCATCGTAGCCTCAAATCACACTCAATCAGCCCACAAATATCCACCGAAACACCACCACAGCACCATCATCAACATCCACCTTTGCGACCAGCGGCATAGCCTCCAATTTGCATCCAAGCTGCGCCAATTCAGTCCCCAAACACCAGAATTTCAATCACCAGATAACCACTACTTCAAACCAAGCCACTACCGCCACCTACTTTTGCCTCTAATTAATTCCCATCACCTTCAGTCAGTCTCGAACAGCCCCAATTTACCCAAAGTCACCTTAATCCCTCCACCACCAATCTTCTCCAACCATCACTACCACATCCCCACCTCCTTTGCTCGAAGGAGCAATTGATTTAGGGAAAGGGTGTCTGCTAGTTTCAGGGAGAGAAACAGAGACGTAAGAGTGAGAGCAAAGAGAGAAAGAAATAGAGAGAGGTGAATTAGTTAGAGAGGGAGAAAGAAAAGAAATAGAGAAGACATAGGGCCAATTTCAGTTGGAAGAGAGTCGAAGAATAGAGAGCTAGAGAGCAAGAAAGAAGAAGAGCGTCTGAGAGAGATTGAAAGAGAAAATCAAAGTGTGATAGAGAGAAAACAAGGAGCAAGGGACAGAGAGAAAGAGATTGCTTCGGTTGGAGAGCAGAGGGCTGAGAAGAAGAGAAGATCAGAAAACAAAAAATAAAAGGAGCAAAGAGAAATGAGAGTAGAAGAAGAGAATAGAGTAAGATCAGAAAGAGAGAAGATAAAAAAGAGGAAATAGAGAAAGAGGGAGTCTGAAAAGGGGGAGAGAATTGGGAGACCGAAAGAGATTGGAGAAGAAGGGCACGAGAGAGAGAGAGAGCATCTGGGACTAGAGCTGTAAACGAGTCGAGTCGAGCTGGGAATTTCCGGTTCGAACTCGAGCTCGTTTATTAAACGAACGAGCTCGAGCTCGACTCATTTATTAAACGAGCCTAAATGTAGGTTCGAACTCAGCTCATTTAATAAAAGGGCTGACTTGAGCTCGAGCTCGAGCTCAGCTCGTTTAATGTAAACGAACCGAGCTCAAACGAGCTCGGCTCATTTAATGTTAACGAACCGAGCTCGAACGAGCTCGTTTGAACTCGGCTCGTTTAATTTAAACAAGCTCGATGGAGCTCGATTAACCTGTATTTTAATGAACCTGTCTTGCAATTTAACTGCTTTTTAATTAAAATTAGCATAATAATAATAATTAATAAACACAACATCATGAATTTATAATCACAAATACTACAAAGAAGCATCACTAGAGTTTTACAATCATCTGTCTTAGTGTCGAATATAGCTAAACATCATGATCAGAATATTTAAACATAAAGTCATCACAAATCTTAAAACATAAAGTCAAGTCTTAAAACAGTTGAACTGCTGCCCCTTTTGCTGTTACTCTCCGTGCTCATCTTGCCATTTTAGAACCTATACCAATGAAAAAAAAATGTGATCTAATGATCTTATTGATTAAGAATTCAAGCCTAATTATTTTGATCAAAACTAGAATCAAGAAAGAACTATTGATTTTCCTGCAAGAATTTTGCTTTGAAAAATGTACTCTAATCCAAGAAATGGCAAGATGAACCCAAATGATATGAAGTGCTGAATAGAAGATTGTACAGAGACAATTTAATTTTGCTCCTCATAAAATGGGAAGAAAAAGGCATTTCTGGGAATGATTAAGAGGACTGTCCAGTGGCAGCATGAGTGAGCATGGGTTTTAGTTAATAAATCAGCTTTGATAAGTCAAAGGCCCCAGTTTGGTAATACTTTTTTTTAGATTCAGTTGTAATGCATACGGAGCTGTAAAATATGGCTGTCATGTAGGTAGTACCGGAAGGCTATGAATTTTGTGGCCTGTACAATTGCTAGGTAAAATTTGAAATGTAGCTACACCATATGGCACTCAATGAAATCTTCATTGAAAATTTTCAGAAGCAAAAAATGCAGGTTTGTCCAGTTCAATTTGTAAATAATCTTCCATATTTCGTTCAGCTAGCTAAGCTAGAGAATACTATTAATCATGTCCAAATTGTATACAGGATTGGCATACAAAAGAAAAAGAACAATTGAAAACGCATTTAAGTTGGGATCAAAATCTCTGTTTGTTTTAAAACCTATACAACTAAGAGTGAAGTGGACCATAATTAGTAAAACTATAAAAATAGCTCACCAAGGATTTTCATCCCATCTGCCATGAGCATATACAGGAGACTGCCATTTTCCTCCTTTCGAAAATGCCCATCACAAGCATATCCACAAAAAGCCAAGAGACCAAAAAAAAAATTCAGATAAAACGAGAAGGCTAAACAAATTCAAAGTACATAATTCAAATTAATTAGTTCATCCAGGTGGAAAATGCACTCAACAAGATTAACTACCAACAAGAAATATAATTAAAAGTAATACCTGCAAAGAATTTCAACAGTCAGGAATTTCAATTTCTTGAAATTCAATTATATCATCAGCCTCCATTTGTTCCTGAAAAAAATCATTCTCAAACTCAACTTCCAAACTACAATAAAAATATCAAAGGAAATACAAAAGCACATACAAATTATAATATACTTACACGAGAGTAGTTTTTTAAGCCCGTGAAGAGTTCGAACCCAATCATTAGCACAAAGCAACATTTGTACTGTGTCCACTGACATGGAAGCACGTCGACTATCAATCACTCTACCACCAGCACTAAATGTGGACTCTGAAGCAACAGTAGTAACTGGGATAGACAATATATCACATGCCATTTTTGAGAGTATTCGAAACCTCCACCTCTCCCCTTTCACCATCCCAGAACATCAAGATTTGCATTTGCATCACAATTGTATATAGACTCATCCAAATAGACATCCAAATCTGATTTTTCTGGTGGAACTACATCAAATTTGCTTACATGCATCTGAAACTTAGCTTTTCCAGTTAGAATATTTTTCCCAATTCCCGAACTATCCATACTACCCGAAGCAAGTTGCCTTGCTCTTTTTTGTTGGTGGCAACATTGCTTCTTCTCCAGCATGAGATGAGACATAAGCAGAAACATACTCCTCATACAGTTCATACAAGATTTTTAATATCTCATCCAAGTACTTGGGAGCTAAATTTTCACCATAAATAATTGGAAAAGCATACTTAACAAGGACCATTTTATACCTTGGATCTAGAATGGCACCCAAAGAAATCAACACATTACATTCTCCCCAATATTTATCAAAATTTTCAGCCATACTATAAGCCATAGCTCTAATATGATCTGAAATATCAAAAGCCTTTTCATTCAAGAGCTCCTTAATCCTATAAAGCTCAGCAAGGAAAATGTTAGAGGTGGGATATTCGGATCCAGAAATCATATTTGTAATTTCATGAAAAATGCCCAAAAATTGACACACTTCTTCAACTTTCCTCCACTCATATTCTGCTGGAACATATCTAAACCCCGGATCATGTTCATGATATCTTGGAAACACATCTTTAAATTCTAAAGCTGAAGCCAACATCAGATATGTTGAATTTCATCTTGTGGGACAATCCAAAATCAATTTTTTGAAGGCAATTGGAGTTGTTTTCTAATTTTTCCAAACTCAAGCAATCGAGACTCAGAATTATTCAAATACTTAATTCCCTCTCTAACTGTATCAATCACTTCACCGATTTGACTAAGACCATCTTGCACTAAAAGATTAAGTATATGTGCACAACATCGAACATGAAAAATTTTACCCCCAATACTTAATCTCTTTCTTAATGAAAAATCTTCTTTCAATCTCCTAATACAAACATCATTATAAGAAGCATTATCTACTGTGATAGTAGATATTTTGTTCTCAATTCCCCATTCAATAAAGCACTTACTAAGTGCATTAGCAATTATAACTCCTGTATGTGGAGGTGGAACATTACAAAAATTCAAGCACACGCTTTTGTAATACCCAATCAGAATCAACAAAGTGCCCAATTACAACCATGTATTGAATTTTTTGGCCCCGTCTTCCACAACTCAGTCGTAATACTGATCCTACTAACACTCTCTAATATCATCTTCAACTTTCTCTTTTCATTCTCATAAGTAGGCAATCTTTCTTACCAATGTATCTACTTATCTTTTGATAAAATAGAGACACAACTTTCAAGAATTTATAGAAAAAAACATGTTCCATCACTGAAAATGGATACTCATGAGCAAATAACCATATGAGATGCAAGTTCCCTCACCCTAGCATGATCATATGAAAGGTTTAAATTGAGGATATGCCATCTACTGTTGTTTCCATAAGAGACAAGACCTGCTATTTTTGTCTACTTTACTCCCCAAGTTTTAGTTTCCTTCGTAAACAATTCTTCAAATGACGATTATACTGAGTTATGGTACCACTTCAACTTTTGGCAAAGAGCTCTTTGCAGTGGTTGCATTGGACCTTCTTCATGCCATTATTCGTAGCCATTTCTTTCATCTTATCCCATATACTGGACTTCTTTTTTCTTGGTTTCCTTTTGTATACCACCGCTTGTCCATCATCACACTTTTCTCCAGCATCATTACCTTGATCTTCTGTGGTTTTCTATGTCTTCATGCATCTCATCATCACCCTCTTTAATGTCATTAATTTGATTAACATCTTCATTGTTGCATTCCATGGTTATTGGACTTGTAGAAGATCCTTGATGTGAATGAAATAGAGGACTTGACATACCTATATGTATTAAACAAAAAAGAAAATAAGAACAGCCATAAATAAAGTTTCACAAACTCAGACATAGAGATCCATAATTAAAGTATTAATATCAAGCATAATCAACTAGATATAAGGTAATTCAACTTGACACCATATGAATTAAGTTATTTAGACACATAGCCTGACATATGAATTGGATTTTTTAGAAGATGCAGCAACCAAAATAGTTGAACAAAGGAACTGGTAAAAAAATAGTTCTCAACTAGAAATCATATAATGATTCATGCAATCATTTCCTTCATGATTCATCATATTGTCTCATGTGTGCCGCTGTAATATTCTACCATTATTTTAAGGTATCTTTATATTGCATATAAATTGCAAAGCACAATTACTGTATTCCTAGTAACAGCATAATAAATTATATAGTATAGTATTTTTTTTCCTGGCTGCTAATGTATGATTATACTTTTTCATGGCTGCTTCTAATTATTCTATGATTTTAAAGATATCTATATCTAACATATTTTATGATACATATAAGAAATAATACAAATTTTTGGTACATTAATACACAACTCAATCTGACAATTGTAATGAAGAATTATTACTTAACTAAAATTTCAGTTATCATCCTTGTCCAGCAATGGCCACATCGAACTTTGGACTGCTATAGTTCAATGCAATCAACAACATACAGTACTCAAAATACTCGTCTAGTGCTATATTTTGGTTCAATATTAATATGCGTATACGATCAATGCCTTTTAGTATCCAATAAGCTTCTTTTCTGCACCTCGTAGATTTTTTTCTTTATACTAAACAATGTCAGAAAGCTCTCTCATCATGATGCATTCATTGGAAGGAATCAAGATGAATGAGCTTTTGCTTAATATTGTATATTTATGCAACTTGCAGTTTAATTAATGGATTTGTCACCTCCCAAGCTGACCAATTTTGGTTTGATCATACATTTAATCATTCTTAGAAATCCAAAAAATAGTTTAGTACGGTAGGTTACAACTGGGATTAACTCCTTTGAATTGATCTATTATTGGAAGAGAGTCTATAATTTTAAAGAACAATTTCATATAATTTTAAAGACCAATCATTTGTAGTTGGCTATATGAATAAAATTGACAAATTTATTTACCATAATGCATTGATTTATGATACAAAGTTATACATGTACAAGTTCACAAACAAGGGGGAAGATGTAATATGAGTTGTGATGCTCTGTTTGTTCATTATTTTTGACTTTGATACCTATAAATAATTATATTATGCTTCAGGTATGGTCCTGATGAACCAAAATTTAAGATTAAGAAACATATGCACACTATTTCTTCTTTCTTTATCCCACGCTTAAGGGCTTTTCTAATCACTGGATGGAAATTGAAGATTATGGTACCAGATTCCTAATTTGCTGATATATGTATCATTGAAAAGATATATAAGAGATTACAGATAACGTATGCAATGTGGTAAGATTAGTGTGCTCATGTCACTTGCACACAAACAATCAGCACAAGCACAAGAAAAGTACATATCCAAAGGTTTTACAATACTAAGTGGTAGAAACAATTGTTTGCTAGGTAAAAGAATATTAGTTTTAGTAAGCATACTACTACATAAGTGAAACCAGGAAACTAAAATTGCAGCATTCAAGCTTCTATCAATTAAACAACAAAGATTCGAGTAAAAGCTAAGATGGAAAGTCAGAGACAATCCAATTCATATCACGCTATAGATGAAAAGTCACATTAAGAAAAGATAAGATATCACAACAAATAGAACTTAAGCTCATTTAAAATCCCAGTGAAATAAATCACTTCCTATCCTTTAATAACAGAATCAATTGCGTATGATGTTCGTTTTAAAGCTTTGTCATACGCAAGAAAACTCACCAATTGCTGGTGTAACACCCTAGAAAATGCACATATAAGAGACATTTTCTTTTCTTATTTAGGGTTAAGTGTTAACCTTGATTTATTAGTTGGGAGATTTCTTGAGTTAATTAGGTTAATTAGCTAAGATTTTTCATTTTGAAGCAAGAACACTTAAGTACTAAAGTTAGAATAATATTACTTGACCATTTAATTTATATTAGTGTTTAAATTTTGATTAATTTATTCTACTATTTTCTAGTCTTTTGACTACTTGAATTTTAGCTCAACTTTACTCAAAAATTTCACTTATTTTCTTGCTATATTTTCTTTTCCCTTAGCTGAAATTTTCCTCTCTCTTTTCTTTCTTTCTTGGCCAAAATTCTTTCTCTTTCTTTTCTTTTCTTTGGCCGAAATTCCTCTTATTTTCTTTCTCTTTGGGGCCGGATCTCTCTCTCCCTATTCTACTCTCTTTTTGCTTTAATAATTTGTGTTTTATTAATGTTAGTAGTAAGTGATAAGAAGTTAATGAGTTCCACCAATTAACTTAGTCCAAGTAGTTACTATTGCATTAATAAGATTACTTTTTACTTTACTCTTGTGAGGTTTTAATTGGACCATTTTTTTTCCCATCTTTTCTTCATTTCTTTTTCATTTTTCCTAGCCTATTTCTCCCTCTTTTCACTCTCCCTTGGCCGGCCATACTCCCTCTCTTTTCCTCTCATTTTTGCTCTCAACTTCTTGGACTATCATCTCTCAAGTGGACACAAATCAACCATAGGAAGTGGACTTCTATCTCTTCTAAGCAAAGTTCTAGGCATATCTAAGGTATTTCCCATGAACTTACCTTATTAATTTCATGTTTTAATTAGTTTTTATGCAAGCTTAATACCAAGTTTCTTGTTAATACTACTTGAAGAAATTAGTTAGAACTTGATATATACTTGCTATATAAAGTGTTCTTGTGGTTAGATAGACTAGTATATGGCCTTTAAACCTTGGAAATTTATGTTTTATATGTGGTTTAGTTGAGGATTTAAGATGGAACTCAAGAACACTTAAAAACAGTCATGCTGGACCAGTTTTAGTAAAACTTTCATAACTTGGTATACACAACTTGGATTCGAGTGATTCTTGTTGTTTTAGAAACTAGATTGATAGGGCTTTCCAACGGTATAAGGCTTGCACGGTGGTTCATTGTGTATTAACCGCAGAAAGCTTGCAAAGTTGGCTGAAAATTCGGTTCTGCGTGAAACAGTTTTGGTGAAGAGCCAACTTGGGGGCTGATTTTGAACCTGTTCTAGTTGGAATTGGGATTGATGATCTTCACGAAAGTTGTAGCCCTATAAATGTACTTTAAAACTATGTAATCAGAATTTCTTAGTTCTTAATGGATTGACCCCAGAAATGGCACGAAGTTGGCTGAAAACCAACCCTGTGTAGATTTGAGTGATGATCCTTGGAGTAGGGATTTTGAATTTGAGTGGAATCTTGATTGAATTTGAGTTTAAATTGAACCTAGAAGTTGTAGAACTTGTTGAAATTGGGTTGTTGGATGTTTTCTTGCAGGTTTTAAATTTTTGGGTTAGTCCGGTTATAGGGGAAATGCTGCCGAAATTTCGGTAAAACCTAGGAAATAAAAGTGATTAGGCTATGATTTAAGACTTTATAAGCTGTAATTTAGTGATTTAAGTGTGCAGAAATTTTTGTAGATTAGCTATTAGTGAATTAAACCTTTCCGAGCCAAAACCCTACAAAGTTAGAAAACCCTAATTTCGAAAACCCTAAACCCTAGGGTAAAACCCTAAGCTCCAAAACCCTAGAAACTTAACTCTAGAAAGACTTGGGGTATTTCTTGAATTTCTTATGAAATTTCTTAGATTCTAGTCAGGGTTTTTACACGATTCTTTCTCGTGAATTTCAGGATCCGGAAGTGGTTCCCGACCTTTCTACGAGATCTTTTCTTAGGCACCAGGTGAGTGTTCTTCTGTGTGCATGATGCATGAAATGCCATGTCATACTAGTTATTATTATTTCCATGCATGAAATGGTATGATTACACTTGACATGAGTATATAATAAAAATGTGTTATTTGAGGAAAGATGTGTACTTTATCGCATCTATTCCGTAATGTGTTACATGCTTTCACTATCTAATGTGTTAATTGTGCTTGTGACTTTCATGGTCAATTTTGCTATTTTCCCATGGTTAATCAGACTGGGAGCGTATGGGAGAGATATAAGGTGTTGGGCGGTATTCGGTGTGTGTTACTTGTATATCTGAGTAAAGTCCTGAAAAAGGCTAACTCATGATTGAATTGTATTCTTGATCTTGGACTTCCGAGGCTAACTTCACCGTTACTCCTCGGTTAGTCATCCGGGAGCGTTTGGGGTGATATAAGGTGCTGGAGAATATAGGTGCTTGATATTCTTTCCGATAAGAGTTTCATTCCTCAAAGAGGGTAACTCCGGATTGAATTTTACGAGTATGCTGGACCTAAGCTTGCTTCTGCAGTGAGCCCGTATCCGCCATTGACTATTTGTTAATTAATTTGTTCACAAATTGTTTATTTACTCATTAAATATTTTATCGAACAAAAATCACATTTCACTGGTATGATCGCATGACTTGAGCACTCACTGGGCTATTATAGCTCATTCCATTTTATTTGTTTTCCTTTACTCAGGTTACTTGATAAATTAAAGCTGGACCCACTGGTTTTCGATTATTATGGATGTTGTAACTATTGTAATAGCCGAACTGTGTTAGGCTATTTTGTGAAAATCATGTATATTATGACTTGTAAACGTGTGGTATGACTTGTACCTTTCAGTTAAATAATAAGAGTGTATTTTATTTTGTTCCATTTTATTTTAGTTTATTTTATTTTAAGTTAAGTGCGCTCGGTCGTCTGCGTGAGTGCGTGGATCGAGACCTGGCGAGAGCTAGGCAGGCAGTCCGCTAAGCCCTTTGGTGCGCCTCTGGGTAAGGTGGGGCTGCTACAGCTGGTGGTCCTAGTGATCTAGAGGCACGATAGGCCGGAAACTACAGTAACAAGAGGGTGGCTAACAGAGAATGGGGCGATGGTAGTGGCTGTTTAGAGGAAAAGATCTGTCGAGAAGTGGTGGCTTATGGCTAATGGTAGTGACCAGTGACGACTTCTGGTTGTTGGTGGTGATCGGTGCTGACTTGTGGTGACCGACGGTGATTGACGGAGTGGAGTGGCTGGCTGGTAGTAAGTGTGAGCGAAGAGACGAAGAAGAACGGCAATGTTATTGAATGGATAGTGAATTAGAATAGAAAGAGATTAGGAAATTAGGGTATTTGGACCACAGGGTGAAAAGACATTATTATCCCTTTTGTTTGCGAACACAAACGAACGTTCGTGAACCAGGCTCGTGTTCGCTCGTTTAATAAACGAGCTCAACATTGTGTTCGAGATCGGCTCGTTTAACTATACGAACGAGCCGATCTCGAGCTTTCACGAGCCGAACCGAGCCGAGTTCGTGAACGGCTCGATTTGTTTACAAGCCTATCTAGGACTGGAAAGGGAAATGGACAAACAAAAAATATATATATATATCCGAGAAATGCATTTCTTTTAGTTTTTAGGCTTAATTTGTTTATTTATTTTTTTAATTTGTTTATTTAGTTTGTTTCTTGCCTTTTATAGATAGTTTCCGTAAATTTTTTTTCTGATGCTTGACTCAATTTTAGTTTTCTAGTGCAATTAGTTAATTTGTTCATTTAAGTGTAATTTAAATCTCATTTTTTTCTAACTGAACATTTTCTTTTTCGGGTTTTAATATAAAAGCAATAATTGCACTCGAGTCCTTGGATTTTGTTTAAGTGTTAGTATGCTCCAACTTTTCTTTCAAGGTGATGCAATTGAGTTCAATTTTATAGAGTGATCCTTTTAGATTTTATTTTTGTCAATTACGCCCTATGATTTGAAACTTTGATTTATACTTTTGGAGTTTTACAGTTTTAACCTTAATTTTGGTTTTAATTTTAGCTTTGCTTCTTGATTAGTTAGAATTTCTAACTTTGCCCTTAAGCCCCTTAGGTTTACATTTTTGCTTTCAAGCACTTAGTTTAATAGAATTTGCACTGTTCCCTCAATTTGATTAGAGTTTTGCAATTTATTTCATTAAATTATAGTACTTTTAATATGTTTGTTCATTTTCTTAACGCTAAGTATCGAGTCTTCAGAAGAGGTACCCCTACTACTTGTTAAATTTTCTTTATGTGCTCCAATATGCTCCAATGTGATTTTATGCATTATTTTTATTATTATTTGTTTATTTCTTATTTTATATACTTTGTTGCATATTTAAGTAGTTAATTTGTTTAATTTGGAATTTTTATTATTTTGAAAAAATATAATATTTTGTATTTAGCTAGTCAATGTAATAGTTAGATTATTTTTCCTCATATTTTAGCAAAAATTGTGTAATTAGATAAAAAGTGTAACAGATAGGGCATTTTTAATTTCCCCCTTAAATTGTAAATCAAGCCCCCCAGTTTAATAGTTAGGATTTATTTGCTTTTTGCGTGCTTATGTGTTTATTTCTCTTACCGCTTTCCTTAGGATTTTTGCATCTAGAATATTATGTTTATGTGTTATGTGCTTCTATGTGATCTTCTATGTTTTTATATGTTTAATTTGCTTTTAATTCATGTTTAATGTGTAATTCATGATTTATGGTATGCCATCACTATACTAGTCCAACGCTAGTTGTGGCTTCACTCTTTTCCGCTAGTCCAACGCTAGTGGGATTTTTAGAACGGGCTAATCCAACGCTAGACCCTTAGGACATTTTAGAATTAGGTGCACTCGTGTGAATTTTTACATCTCATTTCACACATTTTTAGCTTTTTTTCATATGGCATGATTTTATTATTATTATTATTATTATTATTATTATTATTATTATTATTATTATTATTATTATTATTATTATTATTATTATTATTATCCTTATTATTATTTTGACACATTTTTAAAATGCATGACATTTAGGCTGCATCTCACTTAGAAATTAGGACATTTGTGTGATTCGACTAGAAATAGTCGTCTACTCGCGTAGGAAGCGATGGCGTACAGGCCGTTTCCCCCTCCGTGAGTAGACCCCCGTACCCGTCATGTTGCATACCCACCTTCTTTTTTCACTTACCATATATTATTATTTTATTTTCTTTTTGCATCACATTTTGCATAAAACTCGTGACTCCCTCGAGGCCTCAACTCGGATTTCACAATTAATGCGATAATTCCGACCAAATCTCGACGGAATATGCTGACCCTTCCGATATTCACATTTAGATTTATGATTTGCATTCATTTAGATACATCTGAACGCGATAGAATCTAGGGTTAATTTAGAAAATTTTGATTAAGCCTCGCAACTAGCCTCGGCTAGGTTGAAAGGGTGCCTTAGGCGCAAGCCTTTGCCTTCCATTTCTGCAAATGTGACTCTCGGACCTTTTTCTCTCGTTTTTTCGTAGACCAGAGTCGAAAAAGGGTTTTAAATAATTTTTCTAAAATTTTACTTTTAGTTTTGTTAAACAATTTTCGGGTGACTTGGTACCCCCTAACTCAGTATCAAGTGGCGACTCCATTTTTTTAAAAAAATAAAACCCTTTTTCAAAAAATTATTCGGCCAAAACTGTCGTATTTCCAGTCCCAGCCTTATTTTCTTTTAAAATACCATTTTTTACTAAATAACACTTTTTTTTAACTAAAAATTTGATTTTTCACACACGCGCACGGTTTTTTCCAAAACCTTTATTTTTCAAAAAGGGATCTTGGGCCGGACTGTCCTTTTCGGGACGCGACAGTCAACGACCCCACTAGCATCCTTTTACTCACGATTTTTGGGGCGCGACAATAAGCTTCCTAGAATGATTTTGTGTATATACTTTCCCCTTGTACACTTGTAATATATATATATATTTTTTTTTTTGAGGTTGAAAAGCAAAGCTTATTCTTCATTGCATGAGTGAACATTCAATTGTACCTTAAAGAGGGTTAACTTGTGTGAAGTTATAAAACTATTTAACTCAATTAGATTAAGCTTTGTGTGAGCAAAGAATGAGCCTTTCTTTATACAAATTGGTTTGCTTTCACCAGCATTTAAAGAAGTTATTAGTGGATTAAACTCCATGCTTATAGAGCTTGGGAGTAGACTAACGTGGTGTAGATTAGATATAGTAAATATGAGCAAATACACACAAATCAAGTAATAAAAATCTAATCTCCCAACTTAGTCAACAAGTGCACGGGTCTATTTTAGTACTTAGACTATTAAGAGTCGAATCTCACGAGGAAACAAGATTTAGCAACTACCAAAGCTACTAACTTGTTTTATTATCTAGACAATCAAACTTTGGTGGTAGAGAAATGATAGGAAAATCAAATTCAAATAAACAAAATATCAAGAAACTAGTTAAACAAAGTTGACTAGGCATAAGAATCTACCAAATATGAAAGTTTAGGTTATGGTCATTATGATTTTTATCTATGTTTAGGATTCAATTCTATTTTTACTCCAAACTAGATCTCTCTGTGAATGGAAGACTACTAATACATGAGCTTTCTTACTCTCGGGGTAAAGTCTAGCATGTATTAGTTCATTAAACTCATGAATTGTAGCTTTAAACCTTAATGCACCTTTGTGAATCACTACTCTTGTGAGATTCAACATAAGTTCCATTTACTCTTTCCATTGTTAAGTGCAAATCTCTTTGTCAAATAACAACTAGATGACTTAAAAGTTGGTAGCTAATCAACAACAAGTGTTAAAGGCCAAGTAAATGAATAAACAAGAATAAATAAGCCATAAACCAATTCATATCATAGTTTCATCCTAAACCTAGTTTAGTTTAACTTAGTTCAACATGATAAAGATAATATTGAGTAAACAAATGAAAGTAAACAAGCATGCATGAATGAAATAAGAAAAAATAGGGTAAGAAATTCTCAATTACGGCTCCAAATCTTCTTCTTCATTCCATCAAACATGTTGAGTACAAGTTCCTCCAAGGTTTTGTTACAAGAACTAATTATTCCTACAAAACTAGAAAGAAAACTAATCTAAGTATTTACAAGGAGTGCTCCTCCTACCACACTTTGGTTTATACTCTTTCAAGCACAAAACCAACCATATCATACATGAACTACAAAGCCATGTATTTATAAGAAAAACCCTAGCTCAAGTCTTGTCTAAGTTGAAGATTTCATGATGAAATTTGATTCCTTTTGCCTCAAAAGTTTTCCTTGAGCTTTGTGATATCTTCCAGGGCAGAGAGAATGTAGTTGGACATTGGATTTATCTGGAAAAGAAGTGTGAACAAGCTGCAAATTGGAAGAAACCAAAATCTGTAAGTTGGCACTAATCCGCGGGTTGCGATCCACGGATCGTGACCTGCGGATCGCTCTTCATTTCTAATTTTGCCCTTTCAAATTTTTATTATTCTTATAATGCCCTTAAGGCATTTTTCCACAAGCAAACCATAGTTGACTTGGTAGAATTTGATAAAGAAAATAATTGTCGGAAATTCCAAGCTTAAATGATAAAAATAGCACAACTTGAATCAACTTTGAATTGATATTCCTTGAGCTTCAATTGATCCAAATTGTGTTTAATCACCCTTTCCCTACAAAATCAAAAAAACTTGGCATTAATTTGCTCAAAATAATAATTTTACCTCAAAACTCTAATTTTTGGACTAAAAATCCTAATTTAAGATCAGTCATTTATTTGATGGAATATAATAAAATTGAGCCATTTTAATATCAAAAGTATAAAAAACATACTAGAAACATACTAAAATCGTATATAAAATACTATTTTAAAATAGGTAAATTTATCACTTATCATATACGTGGGTGCAAAAAAGGGTAGTGAACTACTATTTATATTGGTTTGCCTTATATTTTACTTTATTGGTCTTTTATTGCATCTTTGTGGAAATTAATTGTTTTACCTTTATCTTCCATCAATTGTTTTAGTATATGATCACTTAGGTAACTTGACTAGCAAAAATTGTGTTAATATTGTGACTGCTTGCTTTAATATGTGATCAAACTAATTCACCCTCTCCTCCCTCTTAGGCTACTTTTGGGCCTTAAAACCACCTTCATCAAGTTGCACTACCACCACCATCATAAACCACAACCATCGTGCATCACTTTACTATTACTATCTAGCACCACCATTATCACTACCTACACGCACTACCACCACTACTATCCTCCAATACCAAAGACATATTTGGGGAGGGTGGTCCTGAAAGATTTTAAAAACTCTATTTAGCCCTTAAATTTTAGTAGTAATTTTTGACTTGATACTTTCTTGCCCGCTTTCCCCACATCCCCTTCCCCCTAAAACAAATTTCTTAAATTTTGCTATTCCTTCCCTTACTTTGCATAAGTCGTCTAAATTAGATTCAATACAAGATAAAATCAATTAGTTCAGATAAATCAAGAAATAAATTGTTTTAATCATAATAAATAAACAAAAGGGGACAAATTTTCAATCTTTTAATCACTATTATTAACATTCAATTTTTTTTTGATTTAGAGGAAAAGTATATAGATTGATAATTATGATAATTATTAGTGGTACTTTATTGTTCTAAAATAGCGTATGTAAACTGATGGCCTATACCTTCATTCCATCACTATGAAGTGCTCTATATCTATCTTCTTAAAAACACTTGCATAGGCACTTATCGTGGAGTTAAAGTTCGGGAGTTATTGAAATTTGTTTGGTAACAATTAGTATTTCAAGATCATATATTCGATATAATTAAAATATTATGTCCACTAGTGAGAAAAAATTAGAAATTATTAAGTAATTGTGTGTGTAGTTTGAATTTGTAATCTGATTTTGTGTTTTGATTATACGTGGCGGTTTTATCATTGTACATCATATATAAGTTAGAATAATGTTTTATATATAATATTTTGTTATGCATGTTTAAATTTTAACCTCTAAAATAATATTTTATGTTAATATGGCAATTTCGCCTCCAAATCCAAATTTCTAGTTCTGTCCTTGTCCCCCACCACTACTATGCATCACGATCACCACTATGCACCACTATCACTGCCACTATTGTGCACTACCACCATTACCAAACTATACCACCACTACCACCAAGCATTATCATTACTGCCACTATTACCAAATTGCATCACCTTCCCCAAGCATGCTATATACTGATAAGACATGATTTTATCTATTTTAGTATATGTATTATTATGTGTTTTAGTATTTTTAATATAAAAGCTCATTTTGATTAAGATTCTCCAATTTGAGAATTTTTTTTAGAAATTATAGTTTTTAGCCAATTTTTAAGATTATGAGGCGAACTTTTATATTTTAAGCAAATTAATACACTATTTTCGTACGATCTTGCAAGTTTTATACATTCAATCATAATTGGATTAATTGGAACACAAATCATCACATTCTTTGTAGATTCAATGATGATTGGATTAGGAATTTCAAGGCAAAATTTTTCCATTCAAAACTTCAAGATTGTTTTGCTCAATTTTTGATAAATTTTCTACAACAAATTCACCATAGAATTTAAGGATCAAAATTACAAAAAGGTCTCATGGACATAAGAGAAGCAACTAGCAAGAGAAAGGACAAAAATGCCCTTTAGATTGTGATCCGCAGGTTAGCCACCCACAATTCACAAAGGTCGGCAAAAAAAGACTTCTGCAAGTTGCAATTTATCTTCCAGCCTCTTTTGGAGACTTTTTGAGGATTCTCTGCACCTGCATTGCCTAAGGGAATATTGCAAAATTTAATGAAAATATTTTTGTGATTCCATGACAACTTGTCATGCAAGTTCACCGTGCAAGTTGGTAAAATAGGGAGCTATTACAAGACATTTAGAACATGTCTTGAGGGGATGAGCACTTCCAAAGTAGTTTGTAATTATTAGTTTAGAAGAATGTTTATAACTTATAAGAAAACTTTTGGAGAATTCATTTGAACTACCTCAGATTCAAGGAAGAAATGAAGGATTTGAGCCATTGAAATGAAAATTTTTATCTCTTTCTCTTTATTTTCTTACTTTGTTATGAATTATTTTCTAAATTCTTGTACTTTCAAGTTAGGAATTTCATGTTTAACTAAGTACTTGTCTTAAGGTTAGATGAAGCTAATGATATAATTTGAATGTTATTATACTTACTATAACTTGTATTTGCTTATTCATCTATCGAGATTTAACATATTTGTGGTAATTTGATCACCTAAATCATTTAGATGTTATTTTTTTATACTTTCTATGAATTTGCTTAATTTTTTATGAAACATTAAGTATTTGGTTAAAAACTTGATTAAAAATGAATACTTCTGGGGACTATTTTTATTCTTTGCCGAAAGGCTAGGGACCAATTTGGCTGAGAGAGAATATTTTGAGGATTGCATTAGTCTTAGCCGAAATACTAACAACCAAACTGATCGGAAGTGAAACATTAGGCACTAGTTTGGCGAGAAAGCCAAACTTTGGAGATGGAAATACTCTTTTCCTTTTTAAAAGAATTCAAGACCATGAATTTATCGACTTCTAAGAAACTGTGGAACGCATCTAAAAATCTAAGCAACGACCAAATAAGAATTCGCTCCATGTGGCACTGATTTAAACACTGGGATAATCTTAGAAAGGCAAAAGGAAAGCGGCTTTCAACTCCGAGCATAAATTCATTATTACGGTTTCCGGTCAAGACGGAACCATGCGTACTACTACAGTAGCATGGGACAAATTTTTCTTTCTTCTGTTTCGTTTTCTGTGGACAACAATTCGTCTTTAATATTTGGAATGCGTATTTTTTTATCAATAAAAAGCAATATACAAGCCAGCTAAATTATGGGTCTTTTTCAACCCGACAACTTTCGCAAACTTTCAATTCAATCTTTTTCTTGTCCAAGTTAGGGCTGACATTAACGACGAAGTTTCCTAGACGGTTCTATACTGAAGAAGAATAAAGCCAACAAAACTAGTGTACCACGAAATATATGACAGTAATATTTATGAGTATCCTAATGTCTACGAGTGCCATACGGAAAAGTATTTATCACGTGTATTTCGCGTAGTGCATTATATTTAATAATTTATTTTTATGTGATGATAGTGAATCATATCTTATATTATTTGTCGAAGCATGATTGGTTTTACTACACCATGGATATGCCACGTGGCGCATTATGCACGCAATACCTACTCATGTTATAACACATAAAAGCGCCTGATTATTTTTTATTTTTAATAAGTTGAGTGACTTAAGAAGGTGCAACCAAATTCATGAGTTTTTTAATTCTTATGAGACGTACAGCATTAAAACAAATGCAATATCTTTTTTATTGATTTATTCCATCAATTGATCTTGTGTGGTTAATTTTTTGTTCGAAAGCAATGGTTCCCGTTATAAAAAGCGAATTCACATTCACTACCATCAACTGCCAATTTATAAGTGCACTGTTGTATTTAATAATGCGTTTGACCGACTCTCCCATAGGATAGTAAATAAATTTTTTTACAAACATTTATTAATTTTTTAAAAAATTACTATTTTTTCAATAACTTTTCATCACCATAATATTTTCCTTGGTGTTGTATTTGATACAAATGCTGCACTGATACTGTTAGGAAAAATATTGAGCTAAACAATTATACATTTTTTCCACTTAGTAAGTCAATTATTAGAATAAGCAAGTAAAGTTGAATCATAATCTTAACTCCTTAACTTTTAAATACTTTCATGAAAATTTAGAGACTTTAGCTATAAATGAATCTAATTGCATATAATGAATATTTTCAATTATAGTAAATAAACCTAATTTTATAAATGATTCCAAACTCCAATGGAGAAATCCATGAGTGCACGTGAATGTTAACTATTTATGCACAGATGATTATACAAAATAATTTAATTCAGTAACCAAAACAAATCAAGATTTATGTTATCGCAGAATATAATATGAGTGTGCATGCATACATATAATGGCAATTGCACCCAGTCCTCTTTTGATTTGTCTCTTTTGGTTTTTTTTTTTTTTTTTCTCCTTCATTCCCTCTTTTTGGTTTGTCAGCCAGGTATGGCTCGAATAGATCTAGTTTATGCAAATTTGGGCTGATTTTTTAACTCAAGACTAATGTGTCTTTCTGTCAAGTGACTGGAATTTTGTATGGCAATCTGATTTATGATCCGGCTTAATATTTAGAATTTTAATCCGAAAAAGGAAAAAAAGTTTTAAGTTTGTGGTGGAAGCGGAGGACATTGAAAACAATTTATCAAGAAATAAAAATTTTTTCTCTGTTAATGAATATAGACTAAATTGGTTGAACCATGTTAATTTTTGTGTGGTTTATTTTTTCCATAATTTTTTTTATTAATTTGCGAAACACTTTCCAACTCATGAAGTTTGATTTCAAAGGTTGGATGGCTAGAATGAATTTGTACTACGGCACGAATCACGAGTCCTTTATGCTTAATATATCCAAAAGGCAGGCACGTCTTCTTCTCTTTCCTCTCTTGCATTGCCATACTAAAACATTGTTCAATCAAAATGCTAATTAGCGTGACACTTGTTGAAACGAAGCGCAAGTTAGTTAATAAAACATTTCACCTGAAAGGTTTCGGGTTTTAGTTGCCAAGAGGGAAGTGAAATCTTGCTGTTAATCTTCTTTTAAAGAAAAGCAAAAAGAAATTATTATGACATTGTTTACCATAATTAAATTAAACCCCAAAAAACATGAAAATCTTCCTATTTAGTTTAAAAATTATGTTTTAATTGAATTCTAAATAGTCAATTTATTTAAAAAAATTATGTTTTAATTGGTAAAATCTTACTAGAATTTTATTATCTATTTCAATTAGTTTTCTTATTAATCAAATTTAATGGATTTTATACAGGGAGCTTTATTATTGTATTGAGTTAAGAAAAATTGAAAGATATTTTAGATGTGGTTAAGAAAATTGTGCAGCAAGTTTATGACCACCTCAATACGAGAATCGAAGATATGTTATTTCTGTAACTTCTCTTTTCTTACATATATATTTATATATGTTAAATAAAATTAAGCTGTTTTTTTTGCTACTAAGTGGTAGCAAAACCCCAGATTTTAATCATGGAGTGTCAATTGTTAGTGTCCATTTTTAAATTTAGCTTACAAGATTTGTTTTTGTTAGAGTACTCAAACATCTATAAATGGAACCACTCGATTCATTTGAAGTACTTAATCATTGACATGTACTTGATTGGTCTTGGAGTACTTGGTTATTAAATATTAGGATAACTTAACAGGATAAAGATTTAAAAGAGGGATCTTGTGGAGATTAGTGTAGCATATTGATTAAAAAATAAGTTTGTGTCAAATTATTATATATAGTGAGATTTTGATCAACTTGTAATCCAGAAAGGCTTAGAATTAAAGATAAAATGAGCGATGAAAATTTACTTATCCAGACGTGAAGATATTTTAACGAAGATGTGGAAGTTGAAGATCAATTACAAAGTTTGTGATTTCAGAAGATATATGAAAATTGCATTGACAAAGTCAACGAACATTACTTGATTGTGCAATTCATAGAGATTTTGGTTTAATAGAGACAAGGTTTGTATAATCAAACCAAATTCCTATAGGATAATAAGTTTCCTATTAGCTATAGATATTATCCTTTAATTGAGCTTTTAATAGTTTATTCATTGAAGGTATTGATCTACAATTATATTATTTTATCTAATTAGGTTTCTTATCATTCAAACTTGTGGGTTATAAGGCGATTTATTATTGTACTGAGTTGTTAAGAGTTGAGAGTTGAGAGTGAGATTAAGGCAATTGTGCTCCGAATTCATGTAGGTCTCAATACAAGCGTGAGAGATGTCTTACTTTTTAATTGCTATTGTCCCCCATATTTTTTTTATATAAAATAAAATTCTGTTGTGTTTTTTGTGCCAATAACACGTAATAATACCACCATAGGCACCACTAAAGTTTAGACCAATATATATCTTCTTTTTGTCGCCGGCCAAGATAAAACTCATGAATAGAAAAGTAAGAAACATGCGTAAATGGATTCACCTAAAGAATTTGTAATTTTTGCTACCATTCCAAAGAAAAATGACAAAATTTAAGAATTAAAAAAAAAAAAGGGGAGAATTTATATTGAAACGTCTCAAAGTTGTCGACCCAAAAGAGTGCTATATAAGGCCCATCAAGTATTAACACTCAATTGCCAAATAACCATTAGCGAATCCCTCCTAAATCTCAAAGGAAAAGAATGGGCTCTGCAAGCAATTCCCTCATCCCAGTGATAGATCTGCAGGATTTTCCAGGACACTCTGCAACCATGGTCAAAGCATGTGAAGAATGGGGCATGTTCAGAATTGTAAACCATGAAGAACTGCTCCCTATTTCCTTGATGCAAGAAATGAACAAAGTGATAAGATCACTGATGGAACTTCCAGAGGAAATCAAGCATCAAAACACGCATGTCATTATTAACAGTGGCTACTTTCCACCTAGTGAAGCTAATCCACTTTATGATGCCCTGGGGCTTTATGATATGGCCTCACCTGAAGCTGTTGATGCTTTTTGCAAGAAGTTGAGTGCCTCACCTGAACAAAGGTTAGCACTAAACTTGTTGGTCCTATTTCTCAGTTTCTGTTAAGCTTTGCAATCTCCGCCTAATTTAGATTTGTCATCTTATGGTTTAGCTAAGTGGCTCAGAGTCAAGAATGGTTCTCTTGGAAATTTCAAAAAAGTCAATTAATTGGAGTGGATGGTGGAATGCTAATCTGAACAGGGGCTCACCAAAATTTGTGAACGCGAATAAACCATGTTGTTTTCCTAAAGATCCTTTCAATCTGACACACAAAGTTGTCAAACTCAACAAAGTAAATTTGTTAATTTTTATTTTAGTAAATTTCAACTGATAGTTATATAATGCGTCTTTAAACTCCATTAACTTCTTCGACTTTTCTTTTTGTGCAAAAAGTCGAGTACTTTTAGTCATTTATCCTTTACCGCTCAACTTGCTTATGTGCTACAAAACTGACACTTTATTGATGAATTGCAACTACAAGCAGAGACATAATCATTAAATATGGTCAAGCAGTGCAGCAAGTAATAATTGATATTGGGAAAAAACTGGGAGAAGCATTAGGCCTAACAGGATTTTCTGTTGAGGGATGGCCTGCTTTGTTTAGGATTAACAAATACAGATTCACCCCAGAAACTATTGGATCATCTGGTTTACAAATACACACAGATACAGGCTTCTTTACTATAGTACAGGATGATGATAGCTATGGTGGTCTTGAAGTTATGGACTTATCTGGCACCTTTCGACCACTTGATCCGTGGCCAGGAACTTTCCTTGTCATGGTTGGCGATGTCGGAGCGGTAAGTCCCACTTTTTTGTTTCGGTTGATTGGCTTTTTCAAGATATAGTAGCAATTTGAATTTGCATCTTATCCTGCGCGTCTTACGGGTCTACTCTTACTTGAGTATATTGCAATACATGGCTTTCTATTTTGGACACCCTGATGAAAAAAAGTTAACCAACTCATTCCAAAATGGCCTAATTGCTTGCACTACTTATGCAAATCAATTGAAATGCCTACCACCGCAAATTGCAAAAGACACACACACACACACAGATATATGCATATGTATAAACAGAGTGGACGATTATGCGATTTAAGACAGGCTGTTAAACTTTGGATTCAAACCGGGCATTGGCAAAATTTATGCATGCAAAATCGCGTTAGTCTATAAGCTTAATTCACTTTAATTTTTCAACTGAGCTGAAATGTTTTTCTTGTTGATTTCTATGCTAAGGCATGGAGCAATGGAAGACTTCGGAATGTGAAGCATCGAG
>JAMWEH010000756.1:0-38102 GCA_024721245.1 Mitragyna speciosa | reverse complement strand
GTTTACATTTAAGATTTCAAGATGAAATTACTAATTGAATTAAATTTATATCATATTCATACAAGAACTCTTACAAATGAAAAAAGGGAAAAGAATTTATTTAACGTGCTTTATTCTTTTTCTTTTTTCACCCTAATGCCAATAAGTTCTCATGCGTTTCTTTTCCGTTGCATACTTTGAATTAATTCTTTTATTTGCTTAATCTTATACTCTCAATTTTGGCATAATATCTGTATTTATTATTCTACACAATAAATAATTAATTGACTATGAATTCTATCATATTTTCACTTATTATAGTAATTCAATATCCAAGTATATATTCCTCCAAGATATTAGCAATATATATTGTATTATAAGCCAATCATCTAGTAAAGTTTTCAATCGCAATAGATTACCACTTCCAATTATAAATCAAATTTTATAAAAATGTTTGATTATATTTTAATGGGAAGGAAAAAGAAGAAGAACCAAAAGAAAATATTTGTTCAAAATCTCGAAAGCACTTCACATTGGTACAATTATTTTAAACTTAACTTCAATGGTTATTGGAGGCACATACTATAACTACAAACAAACCTATATCCACTAGTCATGTGAAATTTTGTGCAGGAATAATTAGAATAAATTTTATTAAAATTAGAATTCTTCTCTTCTTAATAAATAATTCTCCACATTTTCTAATAATGTTAATTTTATTTATTTTCAAAAAAACTGTTATTTAATTAGATTTAATTTAATAAAGAGGGAACTCTTTAGGCTCCTTTAAGAAAATTTTGTTCAATTTTTGTAAACATTTCTTTTAAGCATCAAATGTTAGCTAATTTATCATATTCATTTCTGGTGCTTTTTGTTTAATTAGTGATACATACATTCAAAACAATATTTAGTCAGCTTCTAATATTTTGTTTTATCAATATTTCTATACCGTTTGATATAATTTAGTTTAATTGGCATCTCATTTCATCTTAAATTTCTAAGGGACAATTTCACATACATCCCCTAAATTTTCTCATAATTGCAGAAACCTCCCCTTAGGTTTTAAAAATTACACTTAAACCCCCTGAATTTATATTTTTTATAACAAAACAAACCCATTTTGATAATGTATCCCAAAAAATACTAACCAAATATCCTAAAATGGCCTAATTGGTTTTAAAAACAAATGATAAATAAAAAGGGTAAAAAGATCCTAGTGGGCCTCCCATATTATTTATGCATGCATTTTTTTTATTAAATTGGCTATATCTTTCTTACTAATATATTTGTTTATAAGATTTTGATAGATAAAGTAGATTTATTTATACTAGTCAGACTATTGAGTTTTGGAGTACATAATCTGGTGAGGATTGAAAATTTTGTGTAAGATTCTGTTTCCATTTGGCATTTTTTATGGCCAATTAACTTTAATATTTATTTTTATTTTCTAAAAGCATTTGAGGATATTTTAGGGTGTTTTGTTGGTGTTTTTGGGTTACATTATCTAATGAATTTTCTTGTTATAAAAAATATAAACACAGATGATGTATGTGTAATTTAAAACTTGAGAGGTGGCAAGTGCAATTATGGCAAACCTCAGGGAAGGTATGTGACATTATTCCCATTTCTAACTATAAGTTTTGGGATAATTTTACATACCTCCCCTGAGGTTTGTCATAATTATACTTACCTTTCCTCAAGTTTTGAAAATTACGCTTACGCCTCTTGTGTTTATATTTTTTATAACAAAACAAGTCTATTTTGATAATGTAACTCAAAAATACCAACCGAACACCTTTAAATGTCCTTAATCTATCAAAATTTTACAAACAAATATATTAACAAGAAAGAGATGATCAATTTAAAAATAATTAAGTATTTTTCAATGTGTTTAATTAGTGTTTTTGGATTATATTAGCAAGATGAACTTGTTTGTTATAAAAAATATAAACACAGGGGGTGTAAATATAATTTTTAGAACTTGAAGGGAGGTAAGTGTAATTATGGCAAACCTCAGGAGAGTATGTGAAATTATCCCATAAATTTTCGAACCTAAGGGAGCATATCGATCCAATTTCCGAAAAGGGATAATTTCACATACATCCCTGAGGTTTGTCATAATTGCAGGAACCTCCCTTCAGATTTTAAAAATTACACTTACACCTCCTATGTTTATATTTTTCATAACATAAAAAAAAAAAACCCCCCATCTTGATAATGTACACAAAAACACCACCAAATATCCTAAAACTTAATTTCCTTTAAAAATCCAAATACACTTAAATTCCTTGTTTGGTTTAAAAAAAGAAAAATAAACATTAAAAATTAGTTAGTTAGTCCATAAAATTCATAATTACTCATACTTCTACGCCAAATTTTCAATCTCCATCATATTATATTCTTCAAAATCCAATTTTGTGGCTAATCAAATAAAATTATTTTATCTATCAAAATATACAAACAAATATATCTGTAGGAAAGAGATGACTATTTAATTAAAATAAAAAAAATGCCTAGATAACTTGGTAGACCAAATCAAATGGTTAAAAAATTATGGATTTAGGGTCTTTTTATTTTTTGAACTTATAATTTATTTTAAAATAAATTAAGTATATTTTAAGATATTAGGTTGGTATGTTGGATTGCATTATCAAAATGGTTTTTTTTTTTTTGTTATGAAAAATATAAACATAGGGGTGTAAGTGTAGTTTTTAAAACCTGAAGGGAGGTTCCTTCAATTATGATAAAGTTTAGGGGAGGTATGTGAAATTATCCTATTGAATAAGGGGTGCTAAAAATGCAAAGTCAAATTTATTTACTAACTTCAACTTGATTTTGATTATTACCCACTGTTGAATTTCTATCAATTGTTTTTTTTTCAACCAAAAAAAAAACATTTGGACCATATTTATTTGCATCAAAATTTTGAGGACTAGTTTGGTCATCCTCCCAAATATTAGGGGCCAAGACTACGTTTAACTCTCAACTGCTCCTTTCTGGTTAAGTTGTAACATAATAGAGTTTGTTATCAATTAATTATGACTTTTGTAAAAGTTAAAAAAAAACAAAATTGAAAAGTACATCTCAAGTTGCTTCTGATTTTAATTTAAAATTCCAAAAGTGGAGAGAAAAAATAGTTGAAAATATCATACATTAGTTCTTCTAAAATCAAAAACTAAAACCAATTCAAAAAAGTTATTGACAATAGCCCTTAGATAAAATCTCCAATAAATTATGTTTGTTTAACTTGGATAGAGAATGGAAGTATTAACAATGAAGTGTTTAATTATTTAATTTTGTAAGTGTCTCATTAAAATATTGCTTATAGGATCATATCATGATCGAATTTGTAGATTTCGGTGCTTGACTCAATATGCTAATGTGAGTTTTTAATGGATTGCACACAAATGTGACATTTTGTTGTGATTTGTTTGTGATGACTGGCCAAGTACAAGCAATCAGAAAGGAAATAAATGGTCATTGAGGCTGCTGTACGGCTACTTTCAATTGTTAATTTCAAGTCCGATACCCTCCAAACCCAGTTTATATACTCAGTCCAGTTTTTTCAGTGCCATTCCAATGTCATTCATCAGGGATTGGCGCCTTACATTCACACCCTAATAGTTTTTCTGATTTATCTTAGGTGTGATAAGTATAAATGTAAGATGACAGTCCCTGATAAATGGTACTGAGGTAGCACTGAAGATGTGAACTACCCCACACCTACCAACCACCCGAGTGGCGCCCAAAGATATAGGAATTTCCGAAATTCTTTTTTGTATAAAATTATTTTTAGAAATCAGTTTACTACTCTGTTTTGCCCTTTTGTCCACGGAACTTTTTCTTTTGCCCCTTACCCCTTCACCAAAAGCCTTGCCAATATATATATTTTTTTATTCCATAAGTTTTATCCCCAACTCTAAATTTGATAACAGCAATAATCTATTTATGCACTATCGAATTAAATAATGAAAGTCTTATTCATCTTTTGCATAATCTACTAGCAGAATAGTTTGATTAGGTCTGCCAATTACTTACGCATATTACATGCAAGCAATCATATTAGATAGCGACTATAGAAAACAATTAAGATGTGATTAAATGGTAGCAAATGGCGATATAAATTATTTTTGATTAACCTGTATGATTGATAAATAGATAAATTAGTCATATAAGGATTAGTATAATTTAACTTGTAAGTTATTTATTTATTTATTCTTGTATAATCCGTAAGTGTTTATTTAATATATTAATATGCAAATTTACATTTATTTAACTTGCCAGTAATTTTGACCAATGTACCACAAGATTAACTATTATAAAAATAGCATCGTAGAAACTCATTAAACTACTTAGTAAAATTAAGAATACACTAGCATAAAGAAATCATTGTTCAGAACACGAAGTACAGAAGAAAGAATTGAAATATTTTGAAGGAGCACTTGACTATTAAATTCTCCCTTTTTTAAAATTGTACTTAAAACTTATCATTTGGATGATCAACGCTTAATAAAAACTCAAAGAATCGGATTATATAAACTCAGTAAATGTTAAAAGCCTGTTAGTTAGCTAGCCATACTACTTAGAATGACGTTGAACAAAGTTGTCACAAATCAGTCCAACTCGGCTTCTCTGAGACAGTTTGCCATTGTCAAAGGAGACAGCACGACATTCTGGAATGGGAAAAAAAGGATTTCCAGGCAGAGTTAATCTACAATTCCTATTTCCAACAAGTTCACAATCCAGATTAAAAGGGTCAACACAGCTGAGATTGGACCAGCATGGCCAAATTTGAAGCTAAAAAACGACGTCATTTTGAAATGAAAGTGGTTATGTATTTTAACTGACCGGTTATATATTTTTACTAATCAATTATATATATTCACTAACCAATTACACCGCCTCCAACTTGTTCGAAGTTGTTAATCTAGTGGCATTGGTCCAACACATCGCTTGGATCCATTCGAATTTTTGTTTGTTTCTGTGTACATAATAATAATAATAATAATAATAATAATAATAATATAAATCCCACAATATAAATTAGTTTTACTAGCTTTTAAATTAATTAAAGCACTTTCTAATCTTCAACAAATTTCTAGCCTAATCTCGTTGATATTAATTTTTGAGATTTGTAATAAATACATGACGAATCATGTGCCTTTATGGGGTGATTTGTATATTAGTTGGAATATAATTTTATTTATTTTTTATTTACATTGTGTAATTATTTTATATTCTTATGTTATTAGCTTATAATTTAGTGATTTATTTAATTTGAGTTTGAATTTATGGATTACGTTTACTTTTCTTAATTTTTTTTATGCGTTGTTCAATTCAAAAAGTTGAGGTCGTAGTTATATTAGAGGCTCAAATTATAAATATTAATTTATTTGGAATGCTTAATTATTTTTTATGAAAATAGATATATTAAATTATAAATTTACCTTATATCCAAATTTCAAAAAATGCTAAAAAATTTTAGATTTCATAAGGTTACCTACCACGTTCCCAAGTTAGGTAGGGCAAAGTTTTGCATAGGCTAAGACAAGGGCAGATTTTCAAACCGATACAAGTTAAAGTAAATTAAAGTAAGGTACAAGTTTCGACACCCTATCTAACCTATGCTCACCGCGGAAGTGTTACTGCTGCCACACACATCACAGATTTGTTGAAAAATCTGATCAAACTGAAGTTTGGAAAATTTTGAACGAAACGGCTGTGTGAAAGCTTCCCACCTCGTGTTGCGAGTTTCAGGGCTCGAGTGGTAGCTAAAAATGGCCCAGGTTATGGTTTTAGTAGTCCACCCAAATGGGCCACTCCAGGTTTTAAAAACTATTACATAGCTCCGATGGTGCATTATTTGATGATCCTTTCTTGATAAATTAACCTTTTTTTTTTTTTTTTTTGCTCAGAAATTTATAAATGTACTTCAAAAGAAATAGACGAAAGTATATGTACCTAATGAATAGGGGTATCAATCGGGCCTTATGAGCTAAGTTTTAACAAGCTCAAGCTCAGTTCATATATTTAATTGGGTTATGAGATTCGGGCTATGAGCTTCGAGCTTATAAATGTGAAATGTGAAGCTCATACTCGCTTTACAAAATATTCGGATTATGAGCCTAAGCTCACGAGCTTATGAGTCTAAAATTATTGAAATATTCCTAAAATTCAATAATCTCACAAAAATGATGAATGGAGAGAAGCTAATTAGCAAATTAATATTATTGTGTATAAACACAATCCTTTAGTGTAAAATTATTTTTGAAAAGTATAGCAAAATTTTTTTGAAGTGATTAAGTGAAAAATGACTATATCAAAATGTGTACTAATAGGTATTCAAGTAAAAAATTCACAAAATACATCTGCAAGATATTACTACTAATCATAAATAGCTGATTTACATATTGATGTACATATTTAACTAAAAAGCAAACGAAAATTTTATGGCACAAAAAAGTATTATCTTCTACATTACTTCATCAAATAGGTTAAGTGCATTACATCTATGGCACAAAAGCTTCATTCACACTAATTCATTAGATTTATAAACACCAAAAGAATACTATGATATATAGCTATAATATAGTATAATATATAATATAATGTGTGTGTATATGTATATATATAATATTATATGTGTACATATACATATGTACATATATATATACCTATATATATGTATGTATGTATGTATAGCGTGTATACATAGACATATGTACATATATGTGTGTGTACATATATGAGTATATATGTATATGTGCATATATGTGTATCTATATATGTATATATGTATATGTGTGTATCTATAACTATATATATATATATATATACACACACACATACATACATACATTATGAGTGGGGCTTATAACGGGCCTAAGCCTTGTGAGGCCCAAGCTCGGCTCGAAAATATTTCTGGCCTAATATTTTGGCCCAAGCTCGGCTCGGCTCAATATATAGTTAAGTTCATGAGCTTTTTTTTGGGCCGAACGGGCCGAGCTAGAACCGGCTTGGCCCTATTGATAGTCCTACTAATGAAGGACGGAATCAGGGATTTGGGTTTGTCAGACAACATTGACATATATGTAAAATAAAAAATAAAACTTTATTTTAGGATAAAATTTAAACAAGTATAATGAGATATTGTATATAAAACATTATTCTAATTGATATTTAATTAAATTACAAAAAAATATAATTATTTCTAATTCTTTCTCACAAGCGAAGATAAATTATGTTCAATATATTTTCTTGAAATGAACAAAATCTACTTGCTTATGAATATGCCTACTAATTGTTTATGAACAAATTTCAATAGCTCTGGAGCTTAACTTCACAATAAGTACCTATATGAGTGCTTTTTGGGAAGAAAATCAAGGCATCTTCCAGTGATAGAATAAAGATATAATTTATTAGTTCGTATACTCTATTATACATTTCTGTGATAGTTATTTAAACGGTCAAATATACAAATTTTAATATGCTGCTCATCTAAATGCAATAAATATTTTTTTCTATCTTTTTAATGGCCAAGGAACACGCACACACACAGAGAATGATTCATTTTATGAAGCAATAATAAACTAATAATCTAGCTACCTTTCCTATATTACAGAAAATTAGATTTTTAGGATAAAGATTAAAAAATGAAAATTTATTGTTATTTCTTTTGTTACTTATGATCAGAATAATATATCTCTTGATTTCTTCAAAATAATTGATTTTGTTATGTATTAAATCGTATATTATCATGCATTCAGGTACATAAATACTTTAATTATTTGAGAACTAGTACAAAGTAAGGAAAGAAATAGAAAAAGCTAAGAAAAAACCGGAGGGCAAGAAAGTATTGAATTAAAAACCACTACCAAAATTTGGGAAGCCACATTTAATTTTTAAAATTGTTCTTTTTTTTTTCTTTTGGGGGAGGGGGGGATAGGGGGAAGAGAGAGGAGATATAGGAGGGGGAATTGGGGAGAGAGGTACCTAATCAACACAGCTGCGAATCAAATATAGAATATTTCATGAATTGTACATGGTAAAATGTTGAATATTTCATTTCCTAGGAAGTAATAAATAATAAATTGCTCCTAAAACTTAAATTGATTAATATATTAATTTTCTACATTTCTTAATTTTATGAGAAGAGCTATTACATACTATTCTTTACTATGTACTGAAGTCTTTTTATTATTATTATTATTACTTCTCATTACAATGTATTTTTGTTTTGTATAATTGAGATGAGTCTTCAAAATTTATGTTGAATGTGATTCCCAAACTTTTGCCGTACGCAATTTGAGGTGTCGCTCTGTACCTACTTATCCCTTCCTTCCCTTTTCCTTCCTATTTTTCTTAACTCGAACCCTGACCTTGGCAAAAGGAACGCCTTATAAACTTTTTAAAAATGGGCAGTGTAACTTAATTTACTAAACAATCCTGATGTGTATGAACGAGTCCCACATACAGAAGTTTTGCTTATAAAGAATTGAATGAAAAAACATAAATACATTGTAAGAATCACATTACAGACTGCATCTCCTCAACAAGTGCAGCTTTGGCTCATTTTTTCGTGAACTTTTTCTGCCTTCGGTTATTCATTTATCTTATCTAGGCGATCACATTTTAAACAATTATTCGAGTGTACCACTAATTCCATCTTGATAACTGGATCAATGCTAAACGTTCCATTTGGTGATACTTAAGATTCAATCGACATGAAATTTTTGAGATAGCAAAAAATGATCTAGTCACATGAATAAATGTCAAACTGTTTAGTCCAAAAGAAAATTCTAACCAATTTCATTTGTAATTTTGCATACAACTAAATCGACCATGAAACGAACTATAAAAAGTTTTGATATTTCATAACAGTATTGAGGAGCAATGGAGGAAATAACCTTCATTTTTAATTCTCCAATAGATGGCAAGGGCTCTTTCCAACATGACAATTACAGTGGAAATTCCTTAGCAAACAACTCTCTTAAAATATAGTCTGTTATCATATTTCCATCACTGATTAACTGCTGTACACAATTGTCGAACTTCTCCTTCGTTTCCAGTCTTCACCCCGATGCTAGTAAGCCTCAAGAATGACTGTTCCCAACTCTCATAGAAACTGTCCTGATTATTTGCAAAATTCTGAACTCTATTGGTTGTTCTTTTATCAGTCACCAGAACAGAATCAGATTGGAAGAGGCCTTTATGAGCCAGAAGATCCTTGTAGTATTGGTTATCAAATACAAGAGGTGTTTCTGGATCATTGTTTATAGTAGGAGATGTAGCAGCAGCTCCTCCTGGACATTTTTTAGTTAGCTGTGCTGCGTAATCTCTGTCAAGGGATGAATCAATGAGAGTAAAATTTCCAGTCGAATCAGCTTTGAATCGGTCCATGAATGCATTACAATGAGCAGTTCCTATGGTGTGTGCCCCTGCAGAAAACCAGGAAGAATGTGTAGCCCCATAAAAATATGGCATCCATAAGAGAGATTAACCATCGAACAACATAAAAAATTTGCTGCTTTTTAATGCGTGAAGCGGTGATATTATTTAGTAGCTTAGAGCTAATTAACCAAATACTCGGACAAAAATTAGTTTTTCCTTTAGCAGTTAGGCTAATTGGTAAACTGGTGAAATTGACTACATTGGAATTGGAAGGACAATTTCTGAAAGTTAGGATGGGTGCGTGTATTCTCATTGAATCATCTGACAAGAAATGTGTGTTCCTTTCATTACAAGAATTTCTTAGTAAAGAATGATTTAGAAGAGAGAGAAGAATGGGGGGTGCAGTTAAATTCAATCATTTACACGTTTTAAGATCATGAATAAAGTTGGTTAATGTTGGAGAATTTCCAAAAAAAGAAGGGTTGCAATTTTATATCAATGGTAAAGCTATGTATGGTCAAGTTGATAGATATGTCTATTTAAAAAACCATGGATGAATGAATATGTGTACCTAGAGACATGAATACTCTACGGTTACCATATGTGTGTGTTGTAGGAAAAGTGTGACCAATTCTCTTATCATCTTATTTTTTGTGCACAAAATTTAACTTCTTAGTGGAGTGATTTTGATAGTGTAAGACACAATCAATTACTAGGCTTTATTGTATCCTAAAGGCTAATTTGTAAACATTTGTAAACTTTTTGCATACCAATTATGGGATGGACAAATTAAACCTTAAGAAAAGTGACATTGTAACCCCCATCTTTATTGTCCAACATTGTGGTTTTGCATTTTAAGGTACGCCTTTTAGATTTTTACCCTAACAATTTGAAGGTTTAATTTTGTTCTACAGGTGTAGAGTTTCAAAGATTTAAGAGAGATAACCAAAGCACTCGTTGATAGAGGAAATTAGAGAAGAATGTTAGAAAGGAATAATTTACTACTTGCAACACCCAAGAGAATTAAGATACATGCATGCTCAGAATCAATTTCTAAGATGTTAATCTAATACATTTTTAAATATGTTAAAATAATAATTTAAGAAAAGAGTAAAATAAGGCAAAATAATAATAAGTAATTTATATGTTCATTTTGCTATTACAATAGAACAATTAATGAATATATATTATTGCAAATGCTTGTTTAAGGTGCTAAAAAGAAATTTCTTTTAAATTTTTTTGTAAAGCATTTAAATATGCTGATGCTTTCAAGATGATATGCTTTTTTTTTTTTTAAAGCTTCAAGATGATATGCAGGACTTAATGAATATATAATTCATGTGGAATCATTGATTCTATTTTTCTTTTGGTTCTTCATTTCAAAGGTTAACATATAAAATGACTACGAAATAAAACTAGCTTGCATGAAACGGGTAGAAAAATACTTCTTTTGTTAAATCAAGGAGTGAGGAAACCATATATATACATGCAGAATATACGAATGCAAAAATTTGGACTATTGCAATGGTAATATACTACATAAACTGTAATAATAAATATTAGAAGAGTTGTGCTTTTTCGTTTGAAGGGTTCGTGTTTTTCATGAAGTGACACTTAAAATCAGTTGTGCCTTTTAGTTAAAACGATGTATCGTTTATGTTTGAACACGCAAGTAAATGTTGTAGGAGATATAAAGTTACAAGCCACTTGATTTAAATGTTGTAGGAGATATAAAGTTACAAGCCACTTGATTTTCATGCTTGGTGGGGGCGTGATTTTATTAGAGACACAAGATATATGAAATTCCTCCAAGGCTGATAATTTGTGGAATTGGCTTACACAGATAATAAGCGGAATGGTTGAGGAATTTATTTTATAGACGTTTAAGCAAAATAAAGTTATAATAGGACATTTATACTTTGAAGAGTATAATTTCAGATTTACAATAAAAAGTTGAGGCGCATTTAATTAAACATAGCTATGTAAATGAATTAATGTTTAATTGGTCAGTATTAATTTTGTGATTTAGTAAAAAATTGGCTGAAAATTGGCAAAAATTTCGCACACAATTTTTTATGTTCAAAGGGGATAAGCTAAAGCCCATATTATAAAATCACTAGTAGTAAAATTTTGACTTAACACTTGATACAACATCAATTCTTGAATTCAATGAGACAAAATATATTACATATATGATTGTGAGTACTATAATATTTTGATATCTAACCCAAATAAAGTGCTTGGCTTCCATAGGTTTGAAAGAAGATAAGCAACATGATCCTAATGGACTATGTGATCGATTACATAATTCACTATAGAAACACATTTTTTATAGTGTCCACCTATATGAGTGTGAAATATTAATAGATACAACTTACCCAAAGATTTGATACTTGTTCAATGGTTCAAAGATTTATTATATCTACCAAGATTTGATACTTGTTGAAATGTGTTTCAATAAATAAAGGTTTAAATCAAAATATACCTTTAATGTGTACTAATTTCCAGACTTTTCAGGTGCTCACTTTTTCTTTTTAAATAGTGAAGGATTGTTAGACTATTTCAAAATAAGAAAGTTGCAATTTTACATAAATTGTAGTTAGCCATATCTATTCAAGCCAACGGATATACCTACTTGTAGAAACCATGGCCGAATGAATAAGTGTAATTTATTATGTAAAGACATGAATACTCTATAAATACATATGCCTGGGATGTAGGAAATGTATGGTTAATTCTCTTATCTTCTTTTTTCTCCAACATAAATAAAACAAATCTATCACTCATTTAAGTGCTTAGTGGATTGACTTTATCACCGCAAGATATAGTTGATTGCAAAATTTCTTTTTATCCTAGAGGTTAATTTATCAACTCTTTTGTATACTAATTATGATAGAGGCAAATTAAATCTTAATAAAAGCAATATCATAGCACTCCTTGCAGTTATCTCTCTTATTCAATATTGTCGTTTTACTCTCACATATGCATTAATTCAGCTATGTTTGGTAAACGAATTTTGCTGAAGTATACGCTACACTTAGATTAATATGCTCATTATTTATAATATTTTAATTTTTCATACAAAAATAGTAAGTCCAAATAATAAGGTCTTTTTGGTATAAAAAATTAAAAGTAAATTGCATGAAACACAATAGTAATGTATAAATTTTTCCCCACGTAATTAAGCACCAAGAATGTCGTATGGTAATCATTAATATTTTTTGGTGCAACGTGCATGATAGTTATAGTTGATTTATGTTTTATAGTTACAATGATGGACTCTCAAATCACAAGAGTATATTGCATTCTTTTCTCAAAAAAGAAAATCCACATATTACTGTTTACATGCATATCTACTTTCATCATTTGTTTGATGAATTAGGATTTTAAACAAAATATATTTTTTAAAAATGTAGATTATATATGCGATCTTAAAGGAATCAAATAAAAAAAATTGGCATATGTAACATAGTTGTTGTCCTCTTGAACAACCATTTTGTTTTCATAATTTACTTTGAAACTACATTTTGATCAATCAAAATGAAGTCCTGCATTAAACTCATGCTTAGATTGAATTTTTTCCCATAAAAAAGTATTGGAGTTTTGAAAAAAAAAAATTTAACATTTTTCAAGTTTGTTTGTACATGAATTAAAAAGTTGATCTGTTTATTTTTTGAATTAATTACTTCAATTTCAAACTTTTTCATGATTATTAGTTTAATTTTAAAACTCTTAATTGTACATATTC
Organism: Mitragyna speciosa; assembly: GCA_024721245.1. Lineage (NCBI taxonomy): Eukaryota > Viridiplantae > Streptophyta > Magnoliopsida > Gentianales > Rubiaceae > Mitragyna > Mitragyna speciosa. The sequence goes on along the minus strand of JAMWEH010000756.1, from coordinate 24,985 downwards.
AGCTTTTCAATTTTTACATTAGTGTTTAATTTGACCTCTAATACAACTTCATGTCAAAATTTAAATTTTTTTTGGGCACATTTTCGCTTTTCTGTTTTTTTTTTTCTCTAATTCTTTATCATTTCTCTGACATTTACTTTTCTTTATCCCCCCATCCTATTCACCGTCTTCACGGACCCCAACCCTTCCCTCCTTTCTTCGACAGAGAAAACAAAAGAATATTCATATAAAGCATCAAATTCTTAACAAATGAACTATTTATCATATTAGAAACAACCAAATATCAACTCCTTTTTTTTAACTTAAAAAGTCTCCATTGGTTGATTTACTTAAAAAATTTCTACTATTTTTTAATTTTTCTAAGATAGCTTTAGCATGATAAATAGTTTATTTATTAAGTATTTTATGCTCTACATAATTTCTTTTGTTTCCTTTCTTATACCAGCAAAGAAAGGCGAGGAATTCAGGTCCTTAAAATAGGAAGGAGGAATTAAAAAAATTGTAAGAAAAAGGATAAAAGAAAAGTAGAGAAAAAAGAACAAATATGTCTTAGATAGCAGGGTAATTTTTTGTATGAATTTATTTTGGTGACCAATTAAACAAAAATGTAAATTTGAGAAATTCAGTAGGTATAATTAAATGTTTGAAAACTAAAAAATTTGAGAAATTCAATAGGTATAATTAAATGTTTGAAAACTAAACTAACACTGACAATAAATGAATGAGGCAATTGAAATAATTAACCCCCCCTCTCTCTCTCTCTCTCTCTCTCTCTCTCTCTCTCTCTCTCTCTCTCTCTCTCTCTCTCTCTCTCTCTCTCTCTCTCTCTGGTGTAGAAAAACAATCCAAACATGCCCTTTTTTCTTTCCCCCGGAAAAACGGAAGGTGGATAGACCATATCCAACAACCAACAAAGAAAAATATCTTGACGTCACACATCCTGCAGTTGACTAGATAACAGAACACAATGTCTGAATTATATTCAATTATCATTTGCCTCGACATAGTCAAACCACTAATTCTAAGTTATGTTGAAAGAAAATCTAATTTCTAAAATTTGTTCAAATTCTATCCTATCCTGATCCTTACCATTTACCAATCAGTGTTGGAATTCTCTAGGTTTAGTTATTTGATTTACGTGTCCTATGATTGATATGGTTCTACAGGGAAAATTCTTACATAAACTCAATATATTATCCTTTATAAACTTTGTAATCTAAAAAAGTGTCACACATGCATAATGATGCATGCTGACATAAAAAAATGATGTAAAAATATTTATGTAACTTTATTTTATACTACAAAGTTCACAAGTAGAGTTGTGAACCGAATCCATATAAGAATTTTTTCCTATGCAGTCTCATCTCTTTGATCTCCAATAACTTGATGTTGTGTGATAAAAGGAGCATATGTATATATTGGTTGAAATGACAAAATGCATTTATTATTTTACACGAGGAAAGTAGAACAGTAATGAATGAGTAAAGAGCTCCACCAAATATCAACCACCCAAAATCATAAACCACAAATAAATACACATAAAAATATGACACTATTACCACACACGCTCATGAGTACATTGATATTTAGTTCCATATGCATTTGTGTACCAATTTTTTGATTTCATGAAAAGAACAGATGGATAAGGAAGTGTAAAAAGAGAAATGGGGCGACAAGAAGAAATCTTGTATCAATAACAATACTTTGGTCATGTTTCCGAAGTCAAAAATTTTCAAAGAAATTGTAAGTTATCGAAGCATTTTATTAAATTTCTCGAGACACTTTCCATTTTTTAATGAACTGCATTGCCAAAACATTTTTCTGGTTTTAAAACCCAAAAAAGAGAAAGAGAGACTTGATCAGATCACTAGATGATGTCTTTTCCATATTTATGCATTAGATCGATATTGGTGGAATTAGTGTGTCGTGTCTCATGTGTTAGCATTTATGTTATCTTACCTGAGAGAATGACTAAGTCATCCATCGACAAACCCTTGGCTGAGAATATATTGAGCATTTCATCCATTGTGAAACTTGTGTCTACAATATTGGGCCTTACATTTGAAGCCGAAGAAATCCTCCCATCTCTCCTCCCCATTGGAATCTGCACACTTGGCCCTCCTGTCTGTTGCAAAAGTAGTTAAATTCTGCAATCGAACACTATAACTCAACATTATAAAAATAAAAAAAAAATAAAAAAAAAACCTTCTTTCCTAGTTAAAACAGTAATCAGGTTACTCAATAAAAGAAGAATTTTGCCAATTTGACTTTACAAATTCCACAGCATCTCTGGCAGCCATAACTAGAATATCAGCACAAGAAACTGTTCCTGGACAAAAGAATTCAAGCACCCGTTTGGCCGAATCAATCACTTGAAACCCTCCCAGAAACGTATTTGCTGGATCACTTCTCTCTGTTCCTTCTCCTTGTACTAATACTGAAGCATCACAGCCCTGTAAGCTTAAACAGAAAGCGCCTCTATAAGTTTCAGACATGCTTATGCATATATGAAGTCCAAAACTAAATTCACAATGATTTGGGACAACACAGGCTACTTCCGTTAAGAATTTGTGCATTCTCGTAAAAGGAAGGCAATGTAAATGATCTTAATGTGTGTTCAAATGATCCTTTGGTTCCATGGCCTGTGTCACTAAAATTAAAAGCATAAATTTGTATGTGTGTGTGTGTGTGTGTATACCAATTGGATGTACAAACTACAAATGTATACAAATGTTATGCATTTTCACCACTTTTCGCACGAGTCACTTGTTATTACGAGCCAAAAACCAATCGACTAGCTGCTTTTGAATTTTCTTCAATGTTCTTCTTTTTTCCCATATTCTCCTATCCAGGTCTTCTGTCTATATTTTTATAGTGTCCAATTGTATTCAATATGAATTTAAGTCGTTTCAATATGAAACCATACGAAACTAAGTCATGTCATTAAGTGATACGATGTATTTTGTATTAGGTAGAGTTGGATACAAAAAAAATTTAACAGAGGATTTGCTACTATTATGCAGATAAAATTTTCAAGCAAATTCTGAGAAGATTTCTTTGCATGTCTCTGGACTTATAACTAATGCATGAAAAAGACTGACCTCCACGAAACAATCATGGAACACCAAGCGAAGAAGCTTTCCAGGAATTGTTGGGTCCAAAGATGAAGCCGATCTTACTGTATTCTTCACCGTTATTTCAGCAACAGGACATGATGTTGCATAGAAGTCAAAGGAGAGGCAGTAAAAGGAAGAAGGAAAGAAAGCAAAAGACAATACTAAAAAACACCTTGAAAGGTACTGAAATATATGACTGCGTTTTGCCATAAGATACCCCTTTCAGCGAAGTTCGTTTCTCAGCAATTTGTGATGAAGCATCCTTCAAAGTGGTTGTTTCATCCCATATTGAAACAAAATAAGCGAAGTTATAAGGGAAAGATGAGTTGACCATCCTTATTTAAATCTTTGAATTTGTAGCATTTATAGCTACATTTATTTAAGTTGGTAAAGGCAAAACAAATTTTTATTTTGTACTGGGAATAGGTGGGGAGCGGGTAGATGAGTTCATCTTAAATTCATTGTCAGAAACGCATGAATGCCAGTTGCCACCATTTACTTATGATCTGCAGCTGTTCAAGGTCGGAACTTGCATGTTTATCACTATCTAATGAGGCATTATTAAGAGTATTGAAGTGACCAAAGTTGGCTGGTTGGTTAGACGAGCAGCAATTGACAGACGAGACTACCTACCATATAAGAGAAGTTAGAAACGTGTGGGGGCTCATTCCCTAACGTATGCTTATATCAAAGAAGATTGAAGTAAGCAGAGAACTGCATCTAGATGTAATAGTAAGCATACCTTTAAGAGGTGAAATATGAGGTTTTTAAACTTGAGGAAAAGACAAAAGGTATGACAAGACAAGATCTATAGACTTACAACTTAGTAATTATAGTTCAACAATGTAGGCTTAACTTATGTCAAAAAATACATGTCACATCAATCACATATAGTTCACCTCAGGTTTGATGCTAGGAAGTTGTCCAAGAGTTTAGTGGCTTTAAGGCCGATTTTGTGATGAATAAAGCTTCATCTTAAAGTATCATTAATTTTGCTCAAGTTGATTGTGTTATCTGGAAGAAGCAGTGGTTAGCTGAAAATTCCCCCTAAAATACAATTCTTCACTTGGAGACTCATCAATAATGCTTGCCCGACAAATTCAGCTTTATTCAAGAGAAGTGTGATTACTATGCCTCTTTGCCTAAAATGTCAGGAAAGTGAAGAAACAGTAAGCCATCTTTTTCTACAGTGCGAGCATTCGGAGAGAAGTTGGAGACTGTCTTCATTGGGATTTGATTTTAATGTGGGGGAGCCAATCCCTTTTAACAGCTGGTTGATTCAGTGGTTTAAGACGGCAACAGATGAATCATAAATTATTCAGCCAATTTGTATTTTGTGGTACATTTGGATAGCTAGGAATAAGTATTTGTTTGAAGGAGTTTTATTGGATCATCAATTTGCTGTGAACACAGATATGGAAATGGCTCATTTGATATCATCTGTAAATAACTTCATGTCCAAACCTAGAGTAAAGGAAGCTGAAGTTAGGAAAGTTTATCATTTGATGAAGGCAGATAGGTAATGAACATCAAATGATACAACAAGCCAGTAATGGAAAGCAAGATGATAAACTAACTTATATATTGAAGGTGAATGGTCGTTGGAATGTAAACCAATCAAGGGCAGCAATAGGATGGTAGTTGGAATGTAAACAAATCAAAGAATTATTGGAAGAACCTAGCTTGGTTTAATGTGTTTTTGTTTATTTTTTAATACTCCATATGCTTTATAAATTTTGGGCGAAGATAGAAATATCTACAGAATATAATGTGAGTCTACTAAAATATTTTGAATGATGTCAATGCCTAAGCCCATATTGTATATCTATTAATGGGCGGCTTAAGAACTAACCCATTAACGGGATAGGGATTTTTTTTTTTGAAAACGGGATAGGAAACTTAAGCTCCAAAATTTGACTATAAGTAAGTTGTACCTCCTTCTAGACAAAGTAGAAACATACATGAATTCTTCATAGACTATAGAGGAGAAAGCTGTTACACACATAAAGTCTCTCGATCTTCTCAAACCATCAAATTCTCGAACTGATTACTAGATCTCAAATCATCAAGTCTCTTCAAGTTTATGATCAAGTTCTCGAAAATTTTTGTAGATTGAAATTCTTAGTAGTTTTCAAGTCATCAAGTCTCTTCAATTTTTTTCGAGTCATTATATCCCCAAAATTCTTCATGTATCTCAAGTCATCAAGTCACTCGAGTTCTGCGGATCATCAAGTCCCTAAGATTCCTTGTATATCTCAAGTCTCCTCAAGTCTCAAAGTTCTTCAATTATTTTGCGTACTTCGAGTTTCAATTTATCAAATCCCTAAAATTCTTACAGTTCTATAAGTGAGTTACATTCTTGGACTTTCAAGTCCTTAGAGTTAGATCTTCATGTTCGTTAAGTTTCTCAAGAAGCTGCGTTTGTTTGGCATACTTTTTAAAATACATATTTTTTAACTATATTTTTGTCTCACAAACACAATCACCTAAAAAAATCTTCAAAATTGGCACAACAATATTTTTAAAAAAAACCCAAAAACGATAATCCAAACCAAGTAGATCTCCAAATTATTCATAGATCAAAGACTTTTTTTGTTCCCCGAGATCTACTCAGGTATTCTATTTCAAAACTTCAGCATAATTCTCTTAGTTACCAAATTATTGCTAGAGAAATCGTTATCTACTGTGATATTTTTTAGATCTACAGTTAAAAGATGAGCAAGAATTAAGGGAATATTTTTAAAAAATACAAATTCTAGAGTTGTGTACTTTTTAAGATTGAAATTAACAGAATTGACAATTTGACTAGACTATTTTTTTCTGATTTTCAGTATCATTTCCATATTTCAGTAAATACACAGATTGACCATCAATTAATAGTTTAAAAATCGTGTCTAGCCTTTTTTTAGTCAAATTTGGCATTAACTCAAATAGAACTAGAGTGAACAATGTTAAAAATATGGCGTTGATAAGTTCAAAATTACTGCTAGGTGGTTATCGACGATATATATACTTTACAAATCAATAAAAAAGCTATAAAAATTTTTAAACCAGCCCATAGTCCTCCGTAATTTGACATTCAAACATGTGTTGGCTGAATGCAAATTTTAGATCCTTTATGGCCACTTTGTATAGAACATAATCCGTTATCTAAAAGTTACCAAATGCCAAGTGTGCCTGCCAAATTGTTTACCCAGCATGCTCTTACTAGCACTAGGTACCTCCCCCCCCCAAAAAAAAAAAAAAAAAAAAAGAAAAGTTATTATTTGTTTGTGGACAACTTCTGTTCTCAATTTGTCACCTTGTACTTATTCTATTGGCACAGTTAAAGCATGAAACATCATTTTATTATTATTATTATTATTATTATTATTATACACGAGTATGTAATGAACAGATTGCCTCACAGGACTGGCTGAATCTCCCCGAAACCGTTAAACCACTAGCTAATTCAAGTGAGAGGAAATCTAAAGAACAAAGTGTGGAGGGAAGGGGGCAATTAGAGGCGGCTCTATGCGGGTTGTGACTTTATAAGGACTCTATGGCCAATAGGGTGAGTTTCTTCAAAACAAAAAAAAAATTAAAGAAATATTATGCAGATTCTTATATATATATATAAATGAAGGAATGATATATGGAATAGAATGACAATCTGGAAAAAAAATAAATAAATAACCGGGGCTTCTCTTAAACCCTCTTATAAGGCCGTTGAAGACGTTAGCTCTTTCTAAATAGCAAGATAATGATTATATCATTCCTTATATATATATATATATATATATATATATATATATATATATAAGGAATGATTATATATATATTATATATATGTAAGAAATGATTATATATATATATATATGTATGTATGTAAGGAATGATATAATCATTATCTTGCTATTTAGAAATAGCTTACGTCTTCAACGGCCTCATAAGAGGATTTAAGAGAAGCCCCGGCGATATTTTTTTTTTTTTTCAGATTTTCATTCTATTCCATGTGAGTTCTTTATTTATTCCACATACAGATGATGGGATCATTATTTGGGTTGGAATGAAAATAGCTACAGTACTGGTGGTCAATTATTAGAATTTCTTTTAGCAATTTAAAACGTATTTCAGAATAGTTATACCAAATAATAAAATAAAAAGGTTATCTAAACAGTCAGTATTTTTATCCACATTGCTCATAGATTGAAGAAATTGAATTTGATTTCCAATTCTAACTTGTCTTCATTCGTGGGAAAATGTGCTAGTTTGAAGGTATCTGAAAATTTCAAACCATTTTTGGGGCCAATATGTTATATTTTGCTCCAAAACATCCACAAGATTGAGCATGTGCTTGCACATTCCACAGTCACCCAAACTTAGTACAAGTCACGTGCATAGTTCAATAATTGAATAAGTGGGGAACAGAATGTGGGGACCCAAAATCATGCTAAAAATTCTTTGTTTGCCAATTGTATAAAGGGTTAAAATTGGATTTAGATGCAAAATTGTTTGTCAAATTGGTAAGTAACATAATTTTGGGGCACACAAGAAAGTATTAAGTTTTAATGGGACAAAAAGAGAGTATGTTTTTTTAAAAGAAATTTTTACCTATTTTTTGATTGTTTGATAACTTATTAAGGCTTCACAGAGAACGAAAAGAAGGTCGAGTGATTAGAGCTCCACGACTTCATTCCAGAGGTTGAGGATTCGAATCACACCAATACCACTTTCTCTCCCCATTATAATAGTATAGGTTTGATAAAAAAAAATTAAGAGCTCATATTCCTCAAAAAGGATAGGGTTTGGGCTTTTAAATTGTTATATGATTGGCTTGGCTACGTCATTCAAAGCTATATTTAAATTGTATTTTACCCTTTTTTTGGGGTCTTGGACATGTTAACGCGGGCCTGGCCTGGCCTGGCTTTTCCATGGTCAGATCTTCCATTTCAGGCTTTGTCATTCATCTCTAAAGGCCTAAATAGGGCTTCAAGATGTCTAAATGGAAGATCTTGTACACGATCACCGCACCATGTCAGATTCATCTATCAATAGAGTTTCTAATTTTATGAGCAACAATATGGGAAAATTAGAAGGGGTCATGAATATGGTGGAATCTTGAGTTGACCTATTACTGGAATAGAAAATAAAAGAAAAGAGTGGGTATAGATTTTCAAATTGTTTTGGCAGTCATTATTTTACTTTTTTGAAAACAATAAAAGGGATAACTTTCTGGTATAAAAAAAGGTGAGAAAAGTGGATGATGACGTTTTTAAGAATTGCAAATAGTTGTATTCTCCAATTTTACTCTATTTCGTGGCTAAAGTGTAATGCAAATAACCTGAATTGGCACCTTGTCCTTGTGCGTTGATAAAGCCGAACTGACTGAAGCAAACCAATCCACGTGACCCCATTGTATATTATTTTCCGGTGACTTGGGAACAAATATCATCGTAATAACAATAGCAGTTGCATGAATTGCTTTGGGAGCCGTACTGATTCATGGGACCTTCTCGTTTATTTAGCATTCAGGTTTTCAAAGCCAACATAACTCATTTAAGTAAACTGGCTAAACCATCTGTTGCTTCTAATAAACGTTATTTTATGGCAAAAATTGATGGAAATCAAGTCGTTTTTTCAAATTGTTTGTATGCATACAAAATGTATTGAAAGCGTCTTCGTTGAACAATATTTACCTACATTACTGGTTGATACAGAAATATGCAAATGAGGATCGGATGCTATGAGGACGTTTGGTTGACATTTTTGTGTCTAACAACTAGTTTTTTCCCGCATTAATTATTTGACTATTGGAGTGCATTTTGGGAAAGATTATCACAGTCTATATGAACTTCCAAGCCTTAATTAGTTGATAACTTTTGCCTACATTAAATACAAGCTTCCTAAAATGATTTTGTGTATATTTACTTTCCCCTTGTACGCTTATATGTGTGTGTGTGTGTGTTGAAAAGCAAAGATTATTCTTCATTGCATGAGTGAGCATTCAATTGTACCTTAAAGAGGGTTAAGTTGTGTGAAGTTATAAAACTATTTGACGCAACTAGATTGAGCTTTGTATGAGCAAAGAATGAGCCTTCCTTTATACAAATTGGTTTGCTTTCACCTGTAGACACCAAATTTTGACACACCTTTGGTAAAAATATGTGTGTTACTTTATTTTAGGGGGTATTTTTTTTCATTTTTCGGGGGTCGAGTACAATTTTCGCATATTATGTCTAATTCGTCACATCAGGGGCAAAATGGTAATTTCGCCATCTAAATATTAATTTATTTTATTTTATTTCCTAAATACATAATTTTACTATTTTTATCATTATTTATGATTTCAATGATTTTTGGGAGTCATTCATTATTTATTTAAAATTTTAGTATTTTTTAATTCAACGGCACGCTTTCCAATGCACTATTTTTTACGATAATTTTCAAGTGAAAAATTTTATATTTGCATTTTTGTATATTCATAAATTTTCTGTAAAATCTCATAATTTTCAGAGGTCGTTTAGTATTTATTTAATTTTTATCTTTTTGTTTATTAACGGCACGTTTCCCAATGCATTCTTTTATGAGAATTTTTTCAAGTGAATTTATTTATGCATAGCTCATATATTCATGAATTTCCCGTATAAATTTCATGATTTTTAGAAATTTTTAATATTTATTTTAATACTTTATTATTATTATTTGTTATTATTATATTTTTTTTTTCTATTAATTGCACATTTTAATGATATGTTAATTTTTAAATTTTTGCAGTAAATTTTATTTATTCGTTTTTATAACTATAAATTTCAGTATTTTTCTTAGTAATTTTAGAGACCCCAATATTTTTATTTTTATTTTTATTTTATTCTATTTCATTTTTGTTTTCCTTTATTTTCCTCCTCAAAAAAAAAAAAAAAAAAAAGAAGAGTAGAGCAGGCTGCGTTTAGCAGCCTGCTGCTACTGTAGCAGTATGGCTGCTACCAGAACAGCCCCATGCCATCAATCACTCTCCCCAACTCCCCTGCAATTCAGCAGATTTGAGGGGATTTTGGAGAGATTGATAGCCTTCATCTGCTCACTCAATTCACCCCTCTCTGCCCTCCCTCTTTTCACTACACAGACACACACAACTCACAGCACCTCACAACCAAACCTGCACCCTCACCACTCCCTCTCTGCACCTTTCACGCTCAATTCACAGGCACAACACACACTTGCACCACACATCCCCTTCCCCTCACAAAAAAAAAACACACCTGCATTCTCACATTTCCCACACAACCTGCACACACCATTCTCATCTTCCTCACCTTTCACACATCCAATACACACACTACAACACACGGCACATCCAATCCAATCAAAAATACACATTCAGCACACACACATTCACAGACATCACACACCATACATCACAGACACAGACCTCTCTCGGTCTCCCACACATCACTCCATCTCCCTCTGATCTTTCCCCTACAGAAACACAACATTCACACAGCCACAACACACAAGAAACACACGCACAACATACACACACCTGCAATTCAAATCCCCTCCCCTGCAGGCACAGACACACAGACACACAATTCACACACACGACACGTACACAGTCACACACACACTGATTTACACTTGAGCACACACTGATACACACCACATACACACACATACCAGTTCACTCACTCACACACAAACGTTCAGAATCATTTCCAATTTATCTGCACAAACGTATACACCATCACAAAAGAGACTCCATTCACCTCTCTCCCTCCCGGCTCTCACAGCCACATTCACACACAACTCACACATCCCTGCACCATCTCCACACACCAACTTCATTCACTCCACAAACACACACTTCACAACCATCGAATTCACAACCTCACCTCACAACACAAAACACACAATACAAATTCACATACAACAGCACTAAACACAAAGATACACACGCAGCAACAAAACCATAACACACACACGCATCAGTTTCACCCACACGCACAGTCAAATAGCCATTAGCAGACATACACAATCACACCTGCACAAAAATCAGCATTAAAAAAAAAAAAAAGGGGAAAGAAGCCAACAACAACAGCAACAACACCACCGGCGCGCCTCCACCGCCGACCAGCGCACCACCGTCGGACCCACCGCCCCTTTGTCCAGGTAAAAAGCTCTCCATCCCTCTCTCTTTTTTGTACAAATTATTTGGTGAATTTCAATGGGTAATTTAGGGATTGTCGAACCAGGATAGAGAAAGAGAATTCACGAGAGAGAGAGAGACCTGTGGGAGAGAGAAAAGTCCGGCGAGAGGTGGAGAGCAGATCGGGGAAGGGGGAATCGGGGAGGAAGAAGAGAGAAAAAGAAAAGAGGGAAAAGAAAGAAAAGGAAAGAAGAAAAGAGAGAAAAAAAGAGAGAGAGAAAAAGGAAAGAGAAAAATAAAAAGGGAAATCTGGAAAAATAAAAAATAAAAAAAAAAAACCGAAATCAGCCGAAAAAAAAAAAAAAATGTTTTGGTGAAACTACGTCGTTTTGACGTAGTTTCACTCAAAACTACGTCGTTTTGATTAGTTTGGTTTTCTAATTTATTTTTAATTAATAATAGGTATTTATTTTATAGTCCTTATACTTTCATTAATGCTGCTGTGGCCCCGGACATTTTTGATTTATGCATTTAAGTTTCTGTTTATTGTAGATTGACCCCCATAATTTTATTTTCTTTTCAATTAGGTCCCGATTAATTGCATTTAGGTCCCCCAACTTTTAGATATTTATAATTTTGCCCCTGAACTATTCAATTTCTATTTTTGACCCCTATATTTCTCGGTAATTGTATTTTGACCCCTAGATTTTGCTAAAATTGCATTTTTACCCTCTGATATTTATGAAAATTGCAATTTTGCCTCCCAAGCTTGCTGTTATTGTATTTTAGGCTTTAAATGTTGCTGAAAATTGCATGTTGGCCCTTATACATTGCTAGAAATTCTATTTTTGCCTTAGAATACTTGCTGGAATTTCATTTTTATCCCTCCCAACCTTGCTGGAATTTTATTTGAGTTATTACACTTGCTGGAATTTTATTTTTGGCCCCCTATTGTTGCTGAAATTTATATTTTGGTCCTTTATGTTGCTGGAATTTGTTTTAAGACCTCTATTAGTTGTTAGAAATTATATTTTTAGTCTTTTATTTATTGCTGGAATTTTTATTTTGGGCATTATACTTGCTGAAAATTACATTTTAGCTTTTTAAATTTGTTGTAAACTATATCATTACCGTAAGTAGGGTTTAAAATTATAATTTTACCTTTTTACTTGTTGCAAATTACATTTTTCACTTTAGAATATTGCTTAAATTTCCACTTTTAATCCAAATCTTATAATATTTTATTTTTGCAAAAAAAAAAAAAAAAAAAGAAGTATTAATTAAAATTAGTTAAGTCCTCGAAGCTTTAAATTATTTCTTTTTACATTTTCTTTATTTGTTTTTATCAAACTTATAATTAATATTCTAAAATTGGGTCTTGTTAGTCTAATTAATGTTCAAATTAGTGTCTTTATTTTCCTTTTAGTTATTTTAATAATCATTATTTGGGGTGTTAAAAGTATGTATTATTGTATTGTATCTTCTATCATTATTATTATTTCTTTATTTTTTGTTGTTCTACTTTATTTATTTATTTACTTATTTATTTTTACTTAAGCAATTTTCATTTTTTTTAAATAATTAATTATTATTATCATTGTTTCCTTTCTCTTGTTTTGTTTATTATTGCTATGATTGTTTGAATTATCGTAGTATATTCATATTGATCGGTAGGAAATTATTCAATTAGTAGTTTATTTATTTAAATAGTGGTATTTTTGACGTGTTTGTTCATTTTAGTAGCAATTTATACCGGGTTTACGAATGGGAGGTACCTCGATTACCCTTTTTATTTCTTTTTATGTGCTCCTACGTGCTCCAATGTGTTTTTCTATGTGTTTTCATGTATCTTTGTGCTTATAAATTTTATCCATGTGTGAGTGTTTATTTATTTATGTCGTATTATTTACTCGAATTTAATTTTTGATTATTCAAAGAAATGTAATAGATAGATAATATATTCTATTTAGCAAAATTCTTTGTATTTAGATAATTAATGTAATAGATAATTTATGTTTCATCTATTTAATTAAAGCCTATGTATTTTAGATAGAAAGTGTAATAGATAGGTTAGATAGGATATCTTTTATTCTTTTTTCTATTTTTAGATTGTAATTAGGTTATTCTCCGGTGTAATAGTTAGGGCTTTGCGTGCTATGTGTGCTATGTGCTTATGTGTTTTATCCGCTTTCTTTAAGATTTTGCATCTAGAATATCATGTTTATGTGTTATGTGCTCCTATGTGCTATTATTTGCTTTTATGTGATTATTGCTTTAATACATGCTTTATTTATTTACTTGCTTTAATTATATATGTGTATCGTCGCCACACTAGCCCAACGCTAGTTGTGGTTCATTTCGACTTTCTTCGCTAGTCCAATGCTAGCGGAGAATTTTTAGAAAGTAGGCTAGTCCAATGCTAAGCCTTTAGGTCCTTTTAGCATTAGGATCATTTTTTTTGTGTGCATCTCATGACCATTACACATGCTTTTTTTTTTCTCTTTTTTAGGCCTCTTTCATTTTTGTATAATTTTTATATATATGTTACCACTTACTATCTATTTTTTAAAACAAATGTTTAGTACATAACATTTAGATTCCACCACATATAGAATCTTAGGTCATTTGCATGATTTTGACTAAGAAATAATCGTCTACTCACGTGGGAAGCGATGGCGTACATGTCGTTCCCCCCTCCGTGAGTAGGAACAGTTAGTCACGAGTCCATTAGTCCCCCGTACCCGTTATGTTGCATCCCTACTTTCTTTGTTCACTTATTATCTATATCATTATTTTTTCTTTCTTTTGCATTCCATTCAGCATCTATACTCGTGACTCCATCGAGGTCTACATTCGGATTTCGCAATTAATGCGATAATTCCGACCAAATCTCAATGGAACATTTTGTCCCTTATCGATATCCATTTTTAGGACTAGATCTGCATTCATATAGTTGCATCCAAATGCGATAAAATCTTAGGGTTATATTAGGAAAATTTAGACTGAACCTCGCAACTAGTTTCGGCTAGGTTGAAAGGGTGCCTTAGGCGCAAGCCTTTGCCTTCCCTTTCTTCAACTGTGACTCCCGAACCTTTTTCTCTTGTTTTCCAAAGACCTGGAGTCGTCTAAAAGGGTTTTTCTTGTTTTTCCTATATTTTTTCAAAAATTATTTTTTTAAAATAAATCATTCCCAAATTTTTACCTTTCACAAAAATATTTTTGGTGACTTGGTACACCAAAACTCAATACCAAGTGGCGACTCCATTTTTCATAAAAACCCTTTTTAGACTCTATTTTTCGGGCCCAAAAATCGTCGCATTCTCCAAAGTCCCATTTTAGGCCCTTTTTCTTTTATTTTAAAATAAAGCATTTTTTAAACACAAATCGCATTTAATTCTTCCTTTTCCTTTTTCCGACTTCCTCACTCACCACACTACTTTATCATCATTTACACTCACTTTTATCATTTTATTATTTATTTTCCTTTCTTTTCGAAAAATGGGGCGCGACATCACCAACATTTAAATAAGCTATTAGTGGATAAAACTCCAAACTTGAAGAGTTCGGGAGTAGACGTAGGTGCAAAAGAGGATAGTGAAACATTATTTAAATTGGTTTGCCTTCTTTTTTACTTTATTGGTCTTTTATTGTATATTTGTGGAAATTAATTGTTTTACCTTTATCTTCCATCAGTTGCTTTAGTATATGATCACTTGGGTAACTTGACTAGCAAAAATTGGGTGAATATTGTGATTGCTTGCTTTAATATGTGGTCAACTTAATTCATCCTCTCCTCCCTCTTAGGTCACCTTTGGACCTTCAAACCACCATTATCAAGTTGCACTACCACCACCATCATACAGCACAGCCATCGTGCATCACTCCTACCATTACCATCTAGCACCACCGTTACCACTACCGACATGCACTACCACCACTACTATCCTCCAATACCAAAGACATATTTGGGGAGGGAGTCCAGAAAGATTTTAAAAACTCTATTTAGCCCTTAGATTTTAGTAATAATTTTTAATTTGATACTTTCTTGCCTCCCTTTCCCCTCATCCCCCCTTCCCCTAAAACAAATTTCTTAAATTTTGCTATTCCTTCCCTTACTGTGCATAAGTCGTCTAAATTAGATTCAATGCAAGATAAATTCAACTAGTTCGAATAAATCAAGAAATAAATTGTTTTAATCATATGAAACAAACGAAGGGGGACAAATTTTTAGTCTCTCAATCACTGTCATTAACATTCAATTTTTCTGATTTAGAGAAAAATTATATAGATTGATAATTTATTACTGGTACTTTATTGTTCCAAAATAGTGTATGTAAATTGATAGTCCAAACATTCATTCCATTGCTATGGACTGCTCTAGACCTGTCTTCCTAAAAACACTTGCAAAGGCACTTATCATGGAGTTGAAGTTTAGGAGTTATTGAAATTTGTTTGTGAACAATTAGTATACATATTCACAAATAAGTAAGTTTTCTTCATTTCATGATCATATATTAGATATAATTAAAATATTATGTCCACTAGCAAGAAAAAATTAGAAATTATTAAGTAATTGTGTGTGTAGTTTGAATGTGTGATTTGATTTTGTCTTTTGATTATACGTGGCAGTTTTCTCAAATACATCATATATCAGTTAGAACAATGTTTTATATACAATATTTTGTTATACATGTTTAAATTCTAACCCTTAAAATAATATTTTATTTTTATATGTCAATGTCACCCCAAATCCAAATTTATGGTTCTGTCCCTGTCCTCCACCATTACTATGCATCACAATCACCACTATGCACCACCATCATCGCCACTATCACGCACTACTACCAAATTGTACCACCACTACCATTACTATTACCAACACTACCATTGCCAAATTGTACCACCACTACCACCAAGCATTATCATTACCACCAGCATTACCAAATTGCATCACCTCCACACCATATACTAATAAGAGATAATTTTATCTATTTTAGCATATTTATTATTATGTGTTTTAGTACTTTTAATATAAATTGGCTCATTTTGATTAAGATTCTCCAATTTGAGAATTTTTTAGGAAATTAGGGTTTTTACCCAATTTTTGGGATTTTGAGGCAAAATTTATATTTTGAGCAAATTAATGCACTATATTTGTACAATCTTGCAGGTTTTATACATTCAATCATAATTTGAATCAATTAGAACACAAATATGTCGCGTCCTAAAAATCATAGGCACGGTGGGGTGCTAGTGGGGTCGTTGATTGTCGTGGCCCGAAAAGGCGGTTCGGTCCGATGACCCCTTTCTAGAAGATAGAGTTTTGGAAAAACCATGCATGTGTGATAAAAATTGAGTTTTTAGTAAAATGTATTTTTTAGAAAAAATGTATTTTAAAAGAAACTAAGGCCGAGACTAAAAGTGTGACAGTTTTGGCCAACTAATTTTTGAAAAAGGGTTTTATTTTAAAAAATGGAGTCGCCACTTGGTACTGAATTAGGATGTACCAAGTCACCCAAAAAATTGTTTAACGAAACAAAAGTAAAAATTTTAGAAAAATCATTTAAAACCCTTTTCCGACTCCAGTCTACGAAAAACGAGAGAAAAAGGTCCGAGAGTCACATTTGAAGAAAGGGAAGGCAAAGGCTAGTGCCTAAGGCACCCTTTCAACCTAGACAAGGCTAGTTGCGAGGTTTAATCAAAATTTTCTAAATTAACCCTAAGTTCTATCGCGTTTGGATGTATCTAAATGAATGCAAATCCTAAATTCTAAATGTTGAGTATCTAGAGGGTCGAAATGTTCCGTCGAGACTTGGTCGAGATTATCGCATTAATTGCGAAACCCGAGTCGAGACCTTCGAGGGAGTCACGAGTGTCTATGCAAAATGAAGATGCAAAAAGAAAAGAAAATAATAATATATAGTAAGTGAAGAAAGAAAGTGGGTATGCAACATGACGGGTACGGGAGACTAATAACTCGTGACTGAATGTTTCCTACTCACGGAGGGGGAACGACATGTACGCCACCGCTTCCCAGCGTGAGTAGGCGACTATTTCTAGTCGGATCACACAAATGACCTAAATTCTAAGTGAGATGCAACCTAAATGTCATGCATTTGAAGATGCGTCAAAATAATAATAATAGTAATAATAATAAAAATCATGCAAAGGAAAAGAAAACTAAAAATGTGTGAAGTGGGATGTAAAATGCACACGAGTGCACCTAACACTAAAATGCTCTAAGGGTCTAGCGTTGGACTAGCCCTTTCTAAGAATTCTCTATTAGCGTTGGACTAGCGGGAAAGCGATAAAGCCACAACTAGCGTTGGCTTAGTGTGGTAACGAAATAAAACTTGACAAAACATGAATCAAAGCAATAAAGCATAAATCGAAAGCAAATAAACATAAAAGACATATAAGATTACATAGGAGCACATAACATGTAATCATGATATCTAGATGCAAAACTCTAAAGAAAGCAATAAAACATATAAGCACGTAGGTACGCAAAAACAAATAAATCCTAACTATTATACCGGGGAGATTTAAATATAGTTTTAGGGGAAAAAATGGTAAAAATGACCTATCTATTACACTTGCTATCTAAAATACAAAATTTGCTAAAAATACGAGAAAAATAATCTAACTATTACATTGACTAACTAAATACAAAAATATGCCAAAATAAAAGAAATTGTGATCTATTCTATCACATTTTTGCCAAATAATAAAATTACAAACTAAATAGCATAAGATAAACAAATATGTAAAAAGTAGACAAAAATAAGAAAAATCATAAAAAAATGTATAAAAATCACGTAGGAGCACATTGAAGCACATAAAAGACAAATTAATAAGAAATAGGGATACCTCTTTGAAGACCAAGTGTCAATGCTTAAGAAAATGAACACACGAGTCAAGGTATCTCAATATAAAGCAATAAAGCATAAAATATGAAATATTGGACAAATTGGGGTAAACATGTAAAGTTTAGCAACTAAGGGGACTAAAAATGAATTTCTAAGAACTTGAGAGGTAAAATTAAAAATTTACACAAGTCTAAGGGTAAAGGCGCAAATTAAAGCAAATTTGGAGATCAAAAATAAATTTCAGCAAAAATGGGGCAAAAATATAAATTTCAGGACCTAATTGAAAGAACTTAAACTCAAAGGGGATCAATCTAAAAATCAATGGGGACTTAATTGCATAAAACGAAAGTCTATGGTGGTCATGCTAGTAGTTCTTAGAATAAACAAGGGCTGCTACCTAAATATTTATCCAGTAACACAAATAACCAAAGGAAAAGGGCCAAAAAAAAGGCTAAATTAAAACTAAACTCCATCAGTTAGCCAAAATCAATCTAGCCTAACTATATTTAATTAACTACTTAGCTAATTGAACTAAAGATTAACTGACGAGTAAAAAAAAGAAAAAAAAATGGAAGAAACAACACAGATTAACTTAAAAATATGAAACCGAAATTAACCCCCCAAATCATCCCCTTTCAGATCATCTTCTTCTTCTCCCATTTTTTCAGACACCTTTCTCTCTCGCTCATTCCCCTCTCTATCTTTCCCTTGTTCCGGCTATCTCTTTCTCTCTAATCTGGTCTTCCTCTGGTTCTCTGTTTGTCCATCTCTCATCGTCGCATTCTCTCTCTCTGTCTCGTTCCTTCTCTCTAGCTTTCGCTGGTTCTCTCCTCTCTCTCGCTCTATCTCTCTTTGATTTCACCATTGATTTTTCTTTCCGGTCTGCTCTCCTATTCTGTCTTTCTCTCTTTGATTGCTCCATTGATTTTCTTTTTCTTTCTCGATATAACTCTCTCCAAAAATAATTCCAGCTTTTCCAATGCTTAATTTCTCAAATCAAAGCTCAAAATTTCATATAAATTTAGCAACATCTATCAAGAATCAATTAAATTAATTAGAGGAGAAGAATTTCCACCTACTTGGCGGTGATGATTTTCGGCTATTCCTGCAGGCAGTGGACGGAGAAAAGGTGGTCGTTTGGTGGCGATGGGAGGTCTCTGTGATGGTTGCTGTCCAACGGTGGTAGAGGAATTGGGTGGGGGTCTCGACTGGGGCTTTGGCAGTGGAGGAGGCTTCACTGTTGTTCTGCTACTATTTCCTTTGCAGGTGGTGTTAGCGATTTGGTAGAGGAGAGGCGACTGGTAGCTGTCCATGGTGATGGCTGCCATGTGATGATTAATTGATGGTTGACAGAGCTGTTTTAGGTAGCTGGATTTGACTGGTTTTTGGTGGATGAAGGGTGGGAGACGGTGGTTTGGTGGACCAATTGGTGTGTGGTGGAGGAAGGTCCGACGGTGATGATAGGGGTGATGATAGGTGAGATTGGTCTGATGACTGTACTGGTGGTTGCAGGGGGTCTGTGATCTTGCTATTGTGATGGTGCGTGTTTGAACTAGCGATTTTGGGACTGATATTGGGTTGATTTTGATGCTGATTGCTGAGTGGTTTTGCAATTGAATTGCTAGTTTGTGGGGATTGTGATTTTGGTGGTTATTCTGCAGGTATGGTCGGCTGATACTGGAGGGAAGTGGGATGGTGAATTTTCTAGCAGGTTTAGGTCGTGGTGGTTTGGTGCTGTGTAGGAGTGGTTGTGTTCCTGACTTGTTGAGTTTTGACAATGGCAAATTCAGATTAGGGATTGAATTATTAGGTTGTTGTGATTGCTGATTCTATGGTATCTATATGTGTGTTTACTGACTGTGTATGTGAAATTCTGACCGTTTTGTGTGTGTCTGTGTGGGTATTGTGTGTGAACTGTGTGAATTGGTGTGTGAAGTTGTGTGTGATCAAATTGTGAGACTATGTCGCTGGAATGGCGTGATTTTGTGTGTGCGCTTGTGGCTGACAGGGAACTAGTGTGTGAAGTGCGAGTAGGATTATGAGGAACTACGTGGCTGTTGTGTGTGAAATTGTATGTTGTATGTGTTTATGCAGTGTGTGTAGTGTTTGTGAGTGTGGTGTGTGTGTGTGCAGATGTGAATGTGTGTTTATGTATGTATCTATGTATTTTTGCTGTGTGTGAATATGTGTATGTGCTGAGGTATGTGTGTTTGCGGCTTTGTGTGTAAATGGCACGTGTGTGTGTTTGTGTGTGTAAATGTGTGTGGATGAACTGTGAGTGTGAGTGTTGTGACTGTGTGAGAGAGAGAGAGTAGCGTGTGTAGTGTGTGAGAGAGAGTGAGTGTGTGTCATGTGTGAGAGAGAGTGTGAGTGTGTATAGTATTTGTGAGAGAGTGTGAGTGTGTGTAGTGTGTGAGAGAGTGTGAGTGTGTGGGATTTGGGGAAGTGTGTATGTTCTTGGTGTTCTAGGTGTAGGTTTGAAAAATATACTAGTGTGTGTTCTAAATGTTCTAGGTGAAAACTTAAAAATATACTAGTGTGTGTTCTAAGTGTTCTAGGTGAAAATTTAAAGATACACTAGTGTGTGTTCTAGGTGTTCTAGGTGAAAACTTGAAGATACACTAAGACCTAGTAGGTGTTCTTGATGTTCTTAGTGAAAAACTTGAATATGAATGTAGGAAAAAGTGTGTGTTTTTAGTATTTTGTTGGTGTAAGAGAATAAAATTAAAAAAAACCTAAAAAAAAAAAATTAAAACTCTACCTAAGCTTTTTATTTTTTCTCTCCTCTTTTTTAAATCCCCAAATAGGGATATTTATAGTGCACAAGAAACTTATCTTCAAGAAATGACTAAAAGACCAAACGCTCTTGACTACTGTAATTATAACTTTATCCTTCTTAAAAATCTGTTTTCTCTCACATAAAATAAAAAAATTAAGAAAAATATAAATAATAAATTTTTTAATAGCAATTCACCCCCGAAAAAGTCTAGAAAAATTTAGACACATGTTTTTAAAACCTAAAAAACGAATTTTGGGATCTAAAAATTGGTGAAAAATGAGCTTGAAATGTGAAATGATAATTTTGCCATTGGATAACGAAAATATACAAAAAAAATAGCTATTAGCCTCAAAAAATTATCAAAATTACAAATAAACTTAAAACTCTAGAAAATGCATTTATGACTCAAAAATTGATGAAAAATGAATTTAAACTATAAAATGACGATTTTACCCTTAAATGCAGTATTACAAAAAAAATAGCAATCGTCTTCGAAAAAATAAAAAATTTAGAAACATATTTAAAGAATTAAAAAAATAAATTTGGGACCTAAAATGGGCTAAAATGGTATTCGCAAGGTGAAAGTACCATTTTGCCCTTGTACTGGTAAAATATAAAAGAATACCAATTAAATCTGAAAAAAATCACATAAAATTAAAAAATACGTATGAAAGTAAAAATACGAATTTAAACCCCTCAAAACTGATGAAAAAATATTTACAGATAAAAATTATTATTTTGCCCCCGAGATTATTGAAAAATTAGAGATTTGACCCCAAAAATAAAAATACCTTCCCAATGGTTGAAAAGTAAATGGTATGTCGAAATTTGTTATCCACAAAATAATCACATTCTTAGTAGATTCAAGGATGATTGGATTAAGAAAATTAAGACACAATTTTTTACATCCAAAACTTCAAGATAGTTTTGTTGAATTTTGAGAAATTTTTTATTGTGAGGTTTAGGTACTATCAAAATTAAGCAAAATTCACACAAACAAGTAATAAAATTTATAACCTAATACCCCTTTTCTGCAAGTGCACGGGTCAATTGTAGTAGGGAAAGTATTAGGGTCGATCCCACGAGGAAACAAGAATTTGCAAGTACCAAAGCTACTAACTTACTCTATTATCTAGACAAAACATCAAATAGGTGGTGTGCAAAGTAAGAAAATTCAACTACTTGAATGGAAACAATTGGAAGAAATTCACAAACACAAGTAATAGGGTTTAGAATCCACTAATTGTCACTAATATGATTAAATGAATTAACACCTTGCTATGTTAATCTTGTCTTGCTTAGGATTGCAACTCCATATGAAATCAAGACTTGTTTTCACAATGAATTGACTAGAGTTCAACTATGTTCATGATGAACTCTTGTGAAATGCATGAATTGTGGTATTAAACAACCTCAATCCACCTACCTATACCACTATTTGCATGTGTGTACAACATAGGCTTCATCTACCATTTTCCAATGTTATAAGCATTTCTTAATGTCAAATAACATCTAAATGATTTGCAATAGTTGATCAAGCTACTACAAATATTAAACCTTGATAGATGAACAAGCAAATACAAGTTATAGCAAGTATAATAACATTCAAATCATATAATTAGCTTCATCTTACCCTAAGACAAGTATTTAGTTAAGTATGGAATTCAAAACTTGAAAGTATAAGAATTCATTAAAGTAATTCACAACAAGTAAGGAAATAAAGAGAAAGAGATAGAAATTCTCATTTCAATGGCTCCAATCCTTCATTTCTTCCTTGAATATGATGTAGTACAAGTGAATTCTCCAAGAGTTTTCTTACAAGTATTGAAATTTCCTATAAAACTACAAAGAAAACTAATAAACTAACTACTTTGGGAGTGCTCCTCCCTTCAAGACTTGTTCTAAATGTCTTGCAAGAGCTCCCTATTTATAGACAAATTCACCCTAATCATCTCACCAACTTGCATGGCAAATTGCATGAAAAGTTGTCTTGAAATCACAAAAAGATTTTCATTGAATTTTGCAATGTTTCCTTGGGTAGTGCAGGTGCAAGGAATCTTAAAAAGTCATCAAAAGGGGCTGGAAGATAAGTTGCAAGTTGAAAATGGTCATTTTATGGTCGACATTAAAGATATGCGGGTCAGATACCCGGGCAGTTTGTCCGCATATCGTGATCTGCATATTGCTCCCAGAAGAAGGAAAAATCAACTTTTTCTCAAATACGAAAGTTGTAATCCTTTGAATAGTTTTCCAACACTACAAGAATCTGGTCAGTTGGAGTTCCAGATGCAAATATATGGCCAAAATACTAAGACATGATTGGGAGAGCTTTGTTCTTTCGTAATTTAGATTTTTGGTTATGAAGATATGAGAACTAAATTTTTGATATCTTCATAAGATTTGTAGAGTATCCTCTTAGCTTTAAAATGACATAAGAATCATCTCAATCTAACAATTGTAGCTCAAGTTATTTTCAAAATACAGAAATGTGTCATTGTCACCAAAGCCTAGTTTTTTCCAATTCTTCACTTCCATTGCTTCTTTGCACTTCTCTTTTGCTTGTATTACCCCTTATGCCCTTGAGACCTTTTTTGTGATGTTGATCCTTTAATTTCATGGTGAATTTTTTTATGAGATTTTTTCAAAAGTTGAGCAAAACAATCCTCCAAATTTGAATGTAGTTGTTCTATTGAAATTCCAATCCAATCATCCTTGAATCCACTAAGAATGGGATGACCTTTACTCAATTAATCCAAATTATAATTGAATGTATAAAACCTGAAAGATTGTACAAAGATTGTGCATTAAATTGCTCAAAATATAAACTTTGCTTCAAAACGATAAAAATTGGATAAAAACCCTAATTTTTTAAAAATTCTTCAAATAGAAGAACAATTATGAATTTGAGCTATTTTTATATTAAAACACTTAAAACAAACTAAAACCATACTAAAATATATATAGAATACTATGCTAAATTAGGTAAAATTATCACTTTTCAATTTTCATCAACAAATTCACCATGAAATTTAAAGGTCCACATCACAAAAAGGTCTCGTAGATAAAAGAGAAGCAACTAGCAAGAGAAAGGGCAAAAATGCCCTTTGGATTGTGATCCATGGGTTAGCCACTTGTGGTTCACAAAGGTTAGCAGAAAAAGACTTTTGCAAGTTGCAGTTTATCTTCCAACTTCTTTTGAAGGCTTTTTGAGGATTCTTTGCACCTACACTGCCCAAGGAAATATTGCAAAATTCAATAAAATTTTTTTTGTGATTTCAAGACAACTTTTCATGCAATTTACCATGCAAGTTAATGAGATGATTAAGATGAGTTGGTCTATAAATAGAGAGTTTTTGCAAGACATTTAAAACATATCTTGAGAGGAGAAGCACTCCTAAAGTAGTTTGTAGTTAGTAGTTTAGAAGAATTTTCATTACTTGCAAGAAAACTCTTGGAGAATTCATTTGTACTACTTCAGATTAAAGGAAGAAATGAAGGATTCAAGCCATTGAAATAAGAATTTATATCCCTTTCTCTTTACTTCCTTACTTTGTTATGAATTATTTTCTTGGGTTCTTATACTTTCAAGTTATTAATTCCAAGTTTAACTAAGTACCTGTCTTAGGGTTAGATGAAGTTAATGATATCATTCAAATGTTATTATACTTACTATAACTTGTATTTGCTTGTTCATCTATCAAGGTTTAACATTTGTAATAGTTTGATCACTATTATAAATCATTTAGATGTTATTTTTGTATACTTTGTATGAATTTGATTAAATTTTTATGGAACATTAAGTATTTGGTTAAAATGAATACTTCTGGGGGCTATTTTTATTTTTTGCCAAAAGATTAGGGACCAATTTGGCTGAGAGAGAATATTTTTGAGGATTGCATTTGTCTTGGCCGAAATAGTAAGAACCAAACTGATCGGAAGTGAAACATTAGGCACTACTCTGGTGAGAAAGCCAAACTTTGGAGATGGAAATACTCATTTCCTTTTCAAAAGAATTCAAAATCATGAATTTATCGACTTCTAAGAAACTATCGAATGGATCTAAAAATCTAAGCAACGTCCAAATAAGAATTCATTG
>JAMWEH010001852.1:0-27880 GCA_024721245.1 Mitragyna speciosa | reverse complement strand
CTTGGGCTCCTTTGTGCTTGTAGCCATGCAGGACTGGTGGCTGAAGGTTTGTCCTACTTTAGTTCCATGATTCAGTATTACCTGATCCCACCTACAATCTATCACTATACTGCTGTGGTAGATCTTCTTGGGAGAGCGGGGCGCCTCTCTGAGGCTGAGTCTGTTATGAACAAGATGCCTTTCCAGCCAGATTCTGTGATTTTGAAAGTACTTCTGGGTGCCTGTAGAATCCACAATAATATTAGCCTTGGCCAGAAAGTGGCAGATAGACTTCATCAGATTGGTATGTGAAAATCTTAGGTTTACATTGCTTATGAACATATATGTCTGACATTTATCCATATCCTAAGTCTACATATACTGAGCTCCATGGTGTTGCGGACTTGATGATTGAGAAATTAACAAGTTTGAAAGTGAGTCTGTTTTGTTTTTTGGTTTTTGTCTCCTCCGTGTTATTTGTTTTTCCGATACAACCTGCATGGCGTCTCTGTTCATATGGCATGCAAAAGATGATCTTTTTATTTCATCACTTTGTCTTTTTTGTACTCCAATGCATTTCAATGCCATCTTGTCTTGTGTCAAGTGAAAATTTCATTAGTTAAAAATCATCGCATGATGAGCTTATTTGCCCAACAAATTTAGTATCCAAGTTCCATAAAAAAAATTGCTACATATTGTTGTCTGGTGTTCTGTCTATAAGCTGAGACAAATGTCTGTAGTTAATTACTATGTGATTGCAATTCTTGGGATATGCACATTTTTACTCCCTGTAGGAGGGGTGAATTGAAAAGATTAACTTATGAATATACATGTCATTTTAAATGAGGGGTTTGTCTCTGACATTGACTATTATGGTTGTCCAATTTTCAGGTGTAATGGTGTCGGCTGCTTCTACAAGCTCTTGTGTTGGTTAAGAAATGGGCATAAGCATCATCATAAGGTACCACATATGTGGATTAAAGTTAACTGCAATGTGCATGAGTGAATGTGAAGAGATGGAAAGTCTTTGCAGTGTGCATTTTTAATTTAGTCTTAAAATATAACCCCATTATATCTTTAATGGTTGCTCAGGAAAGAAAGCAGAAGAAAATTCATTTGACAATGCGTGGAACAGGACCAGGAAAGGTGAAAGAGGAGCGAAGCAACTTGTATTGATAAGGAGTGCCAGAAATTGTAAGAATATACACCTATTTGTGTCTTTGTGCTTTACACCTGATTATCTTCAACGCTTAACCACAATTAGGCTTTAAGGTCCAGGAAATTGTTAGAGCTAGTCTTAATGAAAGTGAACTAAAGATGAAAGCGACGAGATAATCAAAATTTGATGAGAAGTTTTAATGAAAGTGAACTAAAGATGCAACATTTTTTTAAATATGTTTGGGAATTTTAGGGTATTAATTTGAAAGCTGGTGGCAAAGTCAAGAAACAAAGCATACCGCCCCAAAATCTGATGATATCTATCTCAAACTTCTTGTCAAGGTGCTTTTATTTTTTAATTTTTATCTCTTCATATATTATTATACCTGATGCTTTGTGAAGACTTTCATTTTTTGATGATCATAAAGATATATTTTTTTACCTTTTATTTTTATTTCAGCATATTCATTTTTTAGGCATATTTATAGTCAGACAAATATATTTTTGCTATTGATTAGAATGAAAATGTGAGGTTGTTTATATGTTGGTAGTTGTATCGATTTTTTGGTGAGGAGGATGGAGCAAGTTCAATGCTGTGCTACTGAAGAGCTGTTCATGAGTTAAGATTAATAAGCCTCTGTTGCCCTCTAGGACTTGTCAAGTTCATGAAAGGAAAGGTACTCCCTTGTTTCTTTGAATTTTGTTGTTCTTCCATTGGATTGATGAAGTTAACCGAGATGACTTTGGCGTTGTAAGCCAATTGCATCTGTCTCCTTTTTTGGTCCAGGAGGACAAGATTGGAGTGCTTGTTGGAACAGTTATGGATGATACTAGGGTTTACGAAGTGCCAGCTTTGAAGGTGGCTTCTCTGAGGTTTACAGTGCGGAGAGGGCTAGGACAAGAATTGAGAAGGCTGGAGGAGAGTGTTTGTTTTCGATCAGTTAGCTCTGAGGGCTTCTCTTGGTCAGAACACGGCATGCATATAAATTGCATTCACACGAGTTGCGCTGCTTGCCTGTTCTTTGAATGCAGGGACTCCTTTTAATACGTGTCTATGTTGTAACTGCATACTCCTTTTAAATTAAATGCAACAATTTCCTTGATAAACATTTTTGGAATAAGCATCTTGTTAAATAATGCCAAGGAATGGCCAATTCTATCATAGATCCCGTCTATGTAGACATAATGGTTCAGATCTGAGTCACCAAAGTTCATGCATGTCTATGTTGTAACTGCATACTCCTTTTAAATTAAATGCGACAATTTCCTTGATAAATATTTTTGAAATAAGCATCTTGTTAAATAATGTGAAGGAATGGCCAATTTTATCATGGACTCGGTCCGTGTGGACCTAATGGTAATAAGTCTTGGTGGCTTAGATCTGAATCATTGGGTCTATATGGACCGAGTCTATTTAAAAAAAATCCCGAAGGAATAAGTACATTCAAAATCAGAGGCATACTAGTCAAACACTATTAAATCAAGATCCAAATAAAAAATAAAATTTGATAGAATCCTATGTAACATATATGGAGTATAATCCCTTCTAACTTCTTCAGTAATGAAAGTCTATCAACATCTTGTCTAATGAATTGATTGACTGTAGCCAAACTCAAACTGATTACCAAATAGGTGAAGTTGTTCGGAATACACATCCAGCTGGTAATCTCTACTTCTTATGATGAGCAATGTGACCATAAATGATATCAAACCAAGAAACAGCACCAGGAAACATTGCAATTGAACTTTGCCCAAAGCATAAAAAATCAATTCTTGAGTAATCAAAAAGTAGAGCTGCGCATTATCTATCCTAGAGCCGTCATAAAAAGCTGTCACAAAATGAAACATTAATGATATGCATATGCGCTATGAAACTGCTCGTGTGATTATAATTGGTTGACAGGACTAGTTTATTTGTATTTAGCCTATCCAACAAGATGAATAGTTGAAAATTTATATTTGATCCTCCCAACGGGATTGAAGACCAGGAGATATCAGTTGTTGCTTGAGAAGATTACTAATTGTCTCAAACCTATATCACTACATTTGATACGAAGCCGCCCTTAAGCAATCGAAAGCCATATTTTGTCAAGCCTTGATCTAGACGTATTGTATCAACATTTGGATGGATGGAACTCCACGACTCTTCTAATCCCCGTATTTACTGGATTTGTTGCTATGATCTCGACCTGTAATTGAACGAATTAGCGAACCAGACCAAGATTAAAGTCAAGAGGCGTCACAACTAAGTGTAATTCTTGATTAATAAGCCAAATTGAACACCCAAAAATATATTCTCAAGTATTCAAAGAAAAGTTTTCATAAAAGCCAAGAGAATGAACTCTCAAAATCAAATGTGTGAAAAACAATGCCAAAGTATCCTTATAATAAGCTACAAGATGTTATAGAAGTCCTACTAGAATATTCTATGGAAAACAATATGCAAAAACTTAAAAATAACCTAACTCGTAAACTAGCCGCCAGGCAACCGCTAGGCTCTTTTGAAGTTCAGCCGCGGACTGTTGGTGAGAAATCAAGTCACGGCTGAGAAACGATGCACCTGCCGCGGGTAGTTAATGGTCAGCCGTGAGCGCACCTTGCCCCGGGGCTCCTCTCTGGAATTGCTAGCATTGGGTAGTAACCAACTTCTGGGCATGGCTCGAGGCGCGACTTCTCTCTGTCTAACTTTTCTAGCACTTTGTTTTGAGTGCCTTGTTCCACCCGGATGAGTGTCCAATCACTTGCCTCTTCTATGACAAGGCCTCCTATTGCCTTAAGCACTCTAAATTGCTCTTGAAAGTCACGAACAAGGGTTGCACTCTTGAGCCCCTTCTCAAAGGTTAACTTTCGATGATGATGCACTTGTACTGCATTGGCGCTAATAAGCCTCCAAATCTTTGCATGATGTCTCGAACATGATGTGAAAGCTTGAAATACTCATCACCCCATCGTCTCCAAGCTCGTGGCATATGTGCGACTTGATTCGCATCAGTATTTACAATGAATATGATATTAGTTTTTTTGACTTGGAGGTGGAAATTTATATATGAATTATGGATTTAAAGTACTATATATTTATTTATGTAACAGGTTCACGTTGGTAGTTTGTACCATGATATCTTGTCGACCAATGGATTGCTCACTCCTTATATTTAATGTTTACAGGTTTAGCAGACTTTCGGAGTTTTGCCTAGGTTTTGAGCCGTGAAGCCAAAGAATCATCAAGGTGGTTATGACTAGAATTTTTGGCTTTTGTTGGTTGTTCATGCAATGTATTTGGAACTATTGACGTGGATTATGACTTGTACGTCTTAAATGTTTAGTTATTAATTTTGGACTGATGATATATTATAAGAGTTGAGAATGCAATTTGCTTGTATTGATGACTATTTACAGATTTAGGAATGTTCAAAATAGAAGGAAAACACTACCAAAATTTTGATAGGAATTTTAGCCTCTGCACCTGTTATAATCTTATGGTTTACATTTACTTGCTCTGTTTTGTTTTACGACTTGTATTTTATAGTATTTACCTCAGGATGTGGTGGGTTCAAGCTCACGCGTGGGGTGTGACAAGCTGTGTTTTCTAAACTCGGATCGGACCGGCCGGTCGAATTGGTCGAACTGGAAACCGATCAAGTGTTCGGTCCGAGTTAGAGTAAAAAATCGGTTATTTAAAACCCAGTCAAACTAGGTAAAAAACCGAGTTTGACCGGGTAAAACCGAAATCGGAAATCGGAAATGGAAAACCGCCCAGCCACTTTTGTTTTTTTTGTTTTTGTCCAATCCAGCTACATTAATGCTCCAGACTTCATCAGATATGGGACCCCTATACATGTTTGTGGGCTTCCTATATTCATTGTCTGAACAAAATAGATTCCAGCAATTATTTGTCTTTGAGTTTTGACAATGACATGGGCCCATTAACATACATCCAACAAATGAACATCAATGCTAAATCAGTACATGATTTTTATTTGTTTGGCCCAGTTATCGGTCAAAAGGCAACTAACTTCTTTGACCAATTACAAAATATTAGTGGTGTCTCACTTCTACTTCTTTATACTAATTATATTAAAAAGTGAATAATTTGAGTCCATTATATTTATTGCTAATTTTTTCAATTCAATGCTTTTTTAACTGTTAATAGCAAGATATTAGAATGGTTATTGAGGGTATTTTGGCTATAATTTTTTTGGACTACAACTAAAATTAAGAAAAAAATTAGTAAGTGTATATATGTGTTTATATATATATATATATATATATATATATATATATATATAATATCTATGACGTCATCCGGTTCGACTCCGAATCGATCCTCGGTCGAACCCATTAACCCCTGACCCCTGAGCTCAACCGGGTCAATACCCGGTCCGAGTCTGAAAACATAGGTGACAAGTATTGGTTGCGCAAAAAAAGAAAGGAATGTTTGCTCAAAGGATTTTCTTATTAAGATCAAATAATATTTATGTATGAGCAGTCAAAAATTGCAAGTGAGTATTTGTTATGCTGTACGATGACTGAATAAAAATTGCATTACAAAATGCAATAGAATATCATGTGGCTGCATTCAAGTGACAAACAAGTCTTTAGTATTAGGTTGCAGGAATCGTTGCAGCTCTAGATGATATTAATTATTAGAATTAATTACATATACCTCCGGTAGTTTGGTCAAATTACCAAATAAACTTTATGATTAACTAGGTCATAGTCATTTTTCTTAAAAAAAAAGAAAAAAACTAGGTCATAGTCTAACCCCAAAATCACTAACAGTTTACGTTGGTAGACGTTAGAGAATCTCTCGATGTCAGTTATGTTTTCAAACTCAGGCCGAGCATTGACTCGACCGAGATTAGGGATCAGAGATCAATGGATTTGACCGGGAGTTAATTTGAAGTCGAATCGAATGACGTTACAAATATATCATACGTATATAGGTATATATATAATATATACGTAAATATAGGTATATATATAATATATGCTTATAAATTTTGTCTTTTTTTTTTCAGTCAAGAGTTAAAAAAAATGTTAATGAGTTCAAAAAAACATAACTAGCCAAAGACATTTGAAAATCTATTTTTTTCGAGTCAAAACCGATTTTTTCTTGGTGACCAGGTTTGACCGATTTTTTTAAATCTAGTTTTTACAAATAATTGGACCGGATGTTTAGCCAATTCGCAATTCAACCGGCTGGTCCAGTTTGAATTTAAAAACATACGATGCCAGCTAAATAAAGTTGCGGGTCCTAAATACCCTCTTGTTCATAACTATGATGTAAAAAACTTGCTTCGTGGACTAAAATAGAGTTCATCAATGATTTAATACCCATAAATCGTGTTATAAAAAATATTGGTGATTTTTAAAGTGAGATTCGTCTTTCCCATGTAAAAAACTTGCTTCATGGACTAAAATAGCCTTCATCAATTTTTGAATACCCATAAATCGAGTTTGAAGAAAATATTTATGGTTTTTTGAGGCGAGATTCGTCTTTCCCATGTAAAAAATGAGGATGACACGTCTGAAAATCTTAGAAAAAGAATTATTATATCCTCGCATTAGCCTATAAAATTGCTCTTAGTTTTCTTCTCAACATTTACAGGCATATTATATGATCAAAATATGTATAGTTTTAGGGTTTCTTTTGGATATGGAGATTTTTGATTTGGTGTTTCAAAATGATTGTTGAGGATAATTGTATCCAATTACAGCTGGTTTTATCAAACAACGGTATATCGATTGAGAATTTGAGGTTTGAAAACCTAAGATGTAATTGTCATAGGAAATCAAATGCGACGGTTTCTAACTCCATAAATAATCCAAGTAGTTTATACTATGGTTCTTTCTATCATAGATGGCTAAAATGGGTTGTGTTGC
This sequence comes from Mitragyna speciosa, assembly GCA_024721245.1. Classification (NCBI taxonomy): domain Eukaryota; kingdom Viridiplantae; phylum Streptophyta; class Magnoliopsida; order Gentianales; family Rubiaceae; genus Mitragyna; species Mitragyna speciosa. Next base: position 20,860 of record JAMWEH010001852.1, on the reverse strand, counting down.
ATCCAGTGTAGATGATGAAGTGAACTTTGAACCTTTGGTTAGGAGAAATAGCATAATTTCGTTAGCAAATGCATCTGTGTTGACTGCAGGCTTGGTCCGAGACATTGAAGAATTGATCCAGCTCATTCTCTTGCGCATACACTCGTGCATACATATAAATATACTATTTCCCCTCAATCTACACATATATTTTCTTTCTCATACATATATGTACATACATAAATTTTATTCATTCACACATTTGCATACTTTCTTTGTACGCATACACTTTCAGATTCATACACATACTCTCTTGGACACAAATATTTTTGCACTTTTTCTCTCACACAAACGCGCACACTCTTTCTTTCTCCTTATCATGCACAAAAACTATTTATATATTGTTTTATCATTTAAAGATAAAATTATTACTATTTACGAAGTGAGATATTTAATTAATTTAATTATCAAACAGATACAACTATATAAATTTAGCAATTTAATACTTTCAGCACATAAATTTCAAATTTCAAATTCAGACGTCAAATTTTAGTTTTATCAAATGCCATCTTACACTACTTTCCGAAAGCCACAAAAAAAATTGCAATGAGGAGAAAACTGTCCTTCTACACCTTAAAATCGGGTAATAGAATATAAATTATTTGTATTTTTTGCGTTGATTACTAAAAGCTGAGATCTTAATTTCATTCCTCAAAAGAACAAATCATGTTACGACATAATACAGGAAACACTCCAAATTCAATTTCTTATCGTTCGTGAGTGCTCGTTTGTCTGACCTTATTTGCTGTATATGCCAACAAAGCTTTGCTATGGGTGAGCCAACAAACAATACAGCACCAAAGTATTCTTGCAGAACAGTGATTGTAAGATTATAATATTGCCCTTGGAGTTCCTTCTTCTGCAGCACTTGACCATATGAATTAAATCTATAACCAAATGGTGTAGTGAAGCTTGGTAGCTGGACATCTTGGTTCACTGCCACCCAGAATTCTCCGAATGCCGAAGCCCTCTTAATTTTAAATGGTCTTTCTGGTATACTTAACAGAACTTCAGTTGTATTTGCTTTTGGCCCTTTGAGCCAATACTTCACAATCCTATTAGCATTGGACTCTGAAAACAGTAGAAATGAGCTATCTGGACTAACTGCTGGTCCTCCTGGCACAGCAAGCCCCTCCAACAGCACCTTCACTTCTTTCGTTCTAGGATTGAATCTCATTAATCTTCCACTTGAATCTCTAAGCAAATCGGGCTGTGTCGTAACATTTCTGCAGAATTTTTTTAACACTCATAAGTATGCCCTTTTGGGGTGTTGTCACATTTGCTAATTTGGAAAGTCTCAATAACATAATCATTTCTTTTCCAAAACATCAAATTTTATTCACTTGCTTTCCAATATTTCCTTCAATAAACCATTCAAAAATAAATTTTACCTCTAAATTTTGCAAGCACAATAATTATGGGAGTACAAAAATATGAAGGTGAAAGATTTTTCAACATTTCTAAAATACTTACTTTGTGGAATGTAATTAAATGAATTTTCAAAAATCTTACAGAATTCTATAAAGTAGAACTTACATTAGATTAAAGGTAAGGCTACCATCCGTAATATAGACATTTCTTGTAAGGAGATCGCAATCAACGCCATTAAGAAAGTTGAATGGCACATCACCAGCGCTGTTTGCAACTAATGTACCAAGCCACCATTCGGATCCTACTTCAGAAAGACCTAAAAATGTATCCGCAGCATAAAGGACTCCGGTCACAGAGTTGAAGCTAAATCCTAGAGACCTTCCGCATTGCCGTCCCAAATTCACGTCTGTTACACCGTCATATAGTTGCTTGGTCCTGAAGAAGAAAGACATGGATAAATTTGCTTTGGCATATCTCTAAGTGTTAGATCAAATGGAAGCTAGAAAAGCATCAAGCATCAGGATGAAGGACAATATTCAAAATTAGCACAACTTATTATCATTTTTATAATAAAACTCACTACTCATTTGATATAACTTACCTTTCATCCACTCATGTCCATAATATACGTCATCATAGCACTTTCCTAGAGATGAATGTATATGGTGGGTAGTTTGAGCCTATTTGACCGATCTTATTTCGTGAATAGATGGTATTTTTAGAAGGTTTATGTATATATATATGTGTGTGTGTGTGTGTGTGTGTGTGTGTGTGTGTGTGAGATAAGATAATAATTAGTAAACGTGCTTGGAAATAAATTTTGAAAAAATGATAGCCAAACAAACCCTAAGCGATGGCTGCGAAATAATGTTTTAACTTTGCGTGCCAAAACCACTGAGTAATGCACAAAAAGTGGATAGCACTGGGCCCAAAAACCACTCAATTCTCTACGATTATAGTTTATCTCATTATTCACTTAGTGAAGGAAATATAAATCATGTGCCAATTTTAAGTGAAGAACTTTTTTTAGAGTTTTTTTAAGCCTGGTTTCGGTGCTTTTTCTTTTTCCTGATAGGTGATAGTTCACTTCATATCCTCAGTCCCCAAAAGTCTTTTATCCCTTTTATCCTATTCTTATACAATTATCACATGTATTAAATCATGGTATTTTTTAAAAAATTCACAAATTTTGTAAGTTATTTTGAATAAATACATATACAAATTAATACACGTTATATCTATATAAGAGCAGGACAGAAGGGGATAGACCACCTCTGCGGACATAGAATTTGAAGCAGTGATAGTTTTAGTACAATTGCTGTATGTTGTGTCATTTCATCTTTTGAGCTTATTAATTGTCTAACTAAACGCTACGCCAAAATGAAAATTGATTAGATAAACTCTATTCCATGTAGTCACAAACACAAGTATTAGAGGTGTGATCAATGCGATTTAGAAAAGAAAATTTTACCTTTTTGGTGAAGTAGTAAGCAAAATCTTGAAAACCAACACTTGGACCTTTGTACTTGAGAATTCTACCATCACTTACACCAATATAAGGTCCTTGATTAAATCTGTCAAGTGCAACAGATTCGGGACCTATAGGTCCAGGAGGGAGATTAAGCTTAGTAAACTTGGTATATGGATCAAAGGCAAACAAGTAAGGAAGGGAAAACAGACTGAGAAAAATGAAAATTAATGTCATAGTTGTACTGCTACTCAAAACAATAGTATGCCAAAAATGGCATGGCCAACAGTCAACCAAAAAAAAAAAAAAAAAAATGGCATGGCCAACAGGATTGTAAGCATTGCTATTTATAGACAGATTTTATGGTAATTACTAGCACATCCCTTTCTTCCTCCTACCCCATGTCTATAGTTGCTTTACTGAACTTCTTTTTTTTTTTTTAATCATGGGCTAAAAACTTTGAAATTGAAGTTAAAGTCTTTTTTTTTTTTTTTGAAATTGAAGTTAAAGGCTTAATATGGCTCTTTTGTGGTCAGTTATTCTCAAGAGAGAGTTGACATCTATAGCTCTTGGCATCTTGTCCATCTTTCCAATTTCACACTCTACTTGTCACGTTTTGTCTTCTAGTCATATGTAATTTTATTTGTCCATTTGCCATTGGTTACGGATAAGGTTTGGCGGACCTTCAAAAGAATGTGTATTATTTAGATATTACTCATGGGAGTCCATTTTACCAGTTTCTAGTTGTATGTCTTAGTTTTATTTAAAAATCTGTTGCTCTAAGTCAAATAAAATTAGCCAAAAAAAAAAAAAAAAGGTAATGAGGCATACATTTACTGATCTTGTTTTAATTCGACTTTGATTCACTTGGTTCTCAAGTGAAAATTTCAGTAGGATTCTAGGAGGTATTAGTGGATGATTAAGATAGGAATTTCAAGTTCTAATAGGCTAGTATAACTTTACCATTCACACATATATAATATTTTCTTTAAGAGACTATATTAGCACTCCAAATATGGTCATTGTCACTCCATGTTAAAGGGACTAAAATGCTACTCTACTTTCTGTATTTCATTACTTGGCCACTCCTTATTCTAATTTATGTGAAAGCCACCTCATTTTCTCATCACCACCCACTCCCAAATACCAAAACTTGAGCCTTTCTAACCAAGTTTGATCACTGTACGTGTGATGGCAAGTACCTCCCATTTTGGTAAGACTAAATGGTACAATATTTAAGTCACAGGAAATACCATCTACACTTGAAGTTGACATAAGACTTCTTATGGGAATTCAAGGCTATGGAGCAGTACCGGATCCGGATCCAGGAAATGAGGATTTGCACGAGCTGGGTGTAGATGCGTACGTATTAGGGGTGTGCAAGTTGGCCCAATGACCCAAAGAGCCCGGTTGATCCTGACCCAGACCTGATACGAAAAATGTAGGAATCCAACCAGTCAGGTTTTACGGGATATAGAGTTATATGCAGGGTTACTTTATTAAGCGGATCGGATAAAGATCAGAATTTTAAAAGCACGGCGAGTATTCGACCCGACCTGCATATAGGGGTAATGATGTAATTTTATAATGTTCCCTAATTTATGTCACCTTCCTAATTTTTCACTAATATTGATATCAATATTTTTTATTCTTATTTTGTAGAAATCCTAGATAGTGAAGAGCATCGCATTATCAACATTAAAATATAAAGAATTGAAGATGCGGTGCTATAAACTCTAGTTATGATAATTGTCTTGTGTTGTTTTTTTCATTCTTTGCCTCAAAAACATGGCTGGTATTTTTGTTATAAGACTTGTGTGTACGATATTTCTTTGTCTCAAGCAATTGAAATTTTCTTTAGTGCTTATGATGAATTAGTTATGAATTCATGGTTTCTGAGACTTGATTTAATATATGTTATTTAAGTTTATATTTGTTATAAATGATGTTTTTTTTTTTTTTGACAATTGGGGGAAGGGGAAAGGGAATTCACCCACTCAACTCCAACTGAAAGGAGGAATGGAGACTAAGTGTAAACTTAACCCCACAAACCCACTCCAAAAGCCATGGTAACTTTTAGAGGGGCCGAAGGAGTTATAAATGATGCTTTAATTATTATTAGATTATCCAAGATTTAAAGCAAACTTAACTATATGCGGGTACAGGTCGGATAATGCGGATATCCGACCAGAAAAATTCGAATATCTGACCTGCCGGATATCTCCATATATGAATATAGATACGAGTCACACTTTTGTTTGACCCACATTCAGCGAGTCGGATCAGAAAATACCCTATGCGGTCGGATATCCAACCCTTGTGCACCCCTAGTATGTATTGTTTTTGGCAAGGATTATGGATTACCTTGCTAAAACTTACCCTTTCGTGAGTCCCTGTTCATAATTTTCTGCTTTTTTAAATGGAAAAAAACATAATTTCCAAAATAAGGGAAGGACAACTACCCTCTCATAAAAATATTAAATGCACTTATATATTGCCACGTGGTATATTAGATTTAATAATTGTCGTCATGTGGTAATGGTGAACCATATCTTATAGTATTTAGTAATATGATTGGTTTGAGCGAGCCAGGTAATCACGTGATGCACATTATGCACCTAATACTTGTTCCTACCCTCTCGTCCTCATAAATATGTTAAAGGGCTAAACAGTAGACAACTAATAGAAAGTAGAAAGGTAATTTAAGTGATGGAAGAAAAACAAAACAGAATATTTGCTTTAAATCAAGTATAATAACGACTTCATCTGTCACATTTGTCTTTTATTTATGCTAAAATAAAATGAAGCGACATTAATATAACGTTGTACTAGTATATCAAGCCACCTTGATATCACGTTGTACTAGTGTATCAAGGTTGGAGAGTGTTTGAGTTTTCATAAAATTGCAATTATGAGTTACCATTTTTCACATCAAAACAACAACTACATTCTATTATTTATAAACGTAACACACAGCTTGTTGGAAGAGGTTTTTTATACATTGATATCTGTTCAAACAAAATATGTCTACTAGACTTTAACTGTGGATATGTATCTCTAGAAAAAGTTGTGACTTTTCAGTTTAACATTAAAATTGATTAAATTTCTGACACGAATCTGTGACCTAAATCCATGGGAGAGGATCTATGTGGATCCGGTTCATGATATCTGATTAGAATGCTGCACCCGAATCCGCACCTTAGGGACCTAGAATCTATCGATAAAAGATCCGCAGGTTGCTCTACGGATTGTATCCGCAACGTTCAAGAGGAGAATCGCAGACGGATTATCCTCACGAATTTGAGCAATGTTCTCTAGCTAGAGTACGCGATCTCTTAACCCTAAGAATCTATGGACGAATCTAGTTGCAAGTTTAGGACTTGTTTTCAGTAACTTCTGAATTTTCTATAAAATCTAATTTTAAAAAAGTTAAAAATAAGTTGTTTCTGATTTTAATTTTAAAAAATTCAAACATGTAGTAAAAAAATAATAGATTTTTAAAAAAATCAGAAGATAAAATTTGGTAGAAAAAAAGCTATTGAGATTAGGCCTTAAGCAATGTTTGAGCATTTTGCTATTTGTCCACGATCTGTGAGTCACCAATTCATGACTCGATCAATTAGTCACTGTAGCAACAAATTTCGTGTCTGCGAATAAAAGACAAGAAAAATTGCACAAATTGAATTTATTAATTTGAAGTAAATAGTTACAACCGCTGGATGAATTTCTTTATAAAAGAAATTATCCCTTGATTCTTCTCTTCACGAAAACTTAATTCAAGGGCCCAAAAAGGCTTGTTCTTGAATTAAAATCGAATTCTCCGTAAGAAACGGTTGATTTGATTTTGTCGTCTCGAACACTTGAATCTTGGATCTTCAAGCCTCCAACACGAACACAGGAACTTGGTTGAATTTGAACTTGGACTTGAGGATTTGATTTGCACTTGAACTTGGATTTGAGAGATTTGAAGAAGAGAAATCTCTAGAGAATTTGGTAGAGCTTTCTCTAAGCCTTTGGAGAATTTTTTCATATCTTGACTTGGGTAGAGAGAGGCCTTATTTATAGCCAAAATTAGGGTTTAATTGGCTTAAAAGGAAACTCTCTAGAATTCTCCATCAATTTGGGTTACTTGTGACTTAAGAAACCCATTAAAGTAGGCTTTAATCAATGGGTCGGCCCAACTAGTCCAATGTGAATTAATAAAATTAATTCACTTTTAATTTAATGGATATTATACTTGAACTTAAGGCACACATATCAATGGTCCAACTTATAAGCCCAAACATAAATGAACTTATAAAATAACTTTAATTTAATTTAAATTAATCAAGACTAATTTAATTTGTTTAATCTCGACTAATTAAATTAAAATAAAATATCAGTGTCTACAGTCACTTTTGTACATATTCAAGCCTCAATTTTGAAAATTTTAACAAAATCTGCCTGTGCAATTCAATAGGGTAGACTATAGCTAAAATATTATCATCCCAGATGACGGTTTTACTTCCATGGCCAAAATATTTTGAGGTGGGGATGATGCATCTCTAACAATATTAAGAAATTCATTCAATTTCAAGTCACAGTAAATGTAGCAGCTCTAATAATCAATTTTGTTGCAGTTCTATTCTTATGGATACGTCTACTCAGGAACAAATTAGGCAGGGCAAGAAAAGCGCTGAAATAAATTAAATGCAAGAAAACTATATATTAAAAAAAAAAGTAGGTAGGACAAAGAGAGGCGTTGAAATAAAATTAAATACAAGGAGACTACAAACATTAAATTTATGGAGCAAATGTTGGACCACAACCAGTGGATGGACCATTCGCCATTGCTCCCTACCCATTCCCTGATTTTAGGTAAAAGCCATTCCCCAATTCACTTGACAAGTTGTGGTATAACAAACAAACAAAATTCTGAATTAGGCCCGCTTCATTTGTTGACATCGGATTTCTTTGGGCTACTGATTTTTCAGACTTCGATACTGTACTTATATCAGAACTAAAAGACTAGTCAAATTACTCGATACTCGAATCAAACTCGATTCAATAGTACCTCATTGAAAGTTTATGGGTCCACGATCCTCCAACAACTGGGTTCATAGTCTCCCTAAATTTTTGTGCTCACAAGCTTTACAAAATTTTGGTTTCATAACCTCTCAAATGAATGAGTTCATAATGGTTATGAGTTTTTTGTTGCATTTTCTGGTGTTACATTTATATAACATCACTTAAATGAGCGCCAAATTTCCTACCACTTGCTACATCTTCAAAGACAAGGACACACACTACACATATATGTCAACGGACGACACTATCTACACGACCATGCACTTCAAGTGACCTACGACGTGATATCATTCCCATTTAGTTGCCTTCTCGAGCATATGCTCCTGTCGAAATGGCATTTTTTTTCTAATCTTGGGAATGCATCCCATGACAATCCTACTGATGGTGGACATACAAATTTGATGGATGTGTAGAGTGCTTACACATGTTATTTGAGAGAAAGGAACAACTGAGCAGGCAATAAAATTGTACTCCACCAAGCAGAATAGGGAGTTCAGAGTAGTTGAGAGCGAGAAGAAACGTGGGTGGTAAAATGCAAGTCTACTCGTGATACTTTTGATATGAAGGTGCACCAAATTACTCTCAGTGTGGTCGATGCATTCCGGTCAATTCGCAAGAAAAATCACTAAGTGGATCAACGATCACCATGTCTTGGTTCGCTACATGATAAATAATGCGTTCATGTCCCGTGTACAATGTTAAAAACATAATGTTTGATATCAAGGAAAACCTACATCTAGATGTGTCTTACGAGAAGTCTTGATATGGTCATATAAAGGCTATACAGCTGGTGTATGGTGACTAAAAATTCAAATTTTGCAGTATTGGCAAAATATGTTGAAAAAATGGTGTAGTCTGATCCCGACAGTGTGGTTCAGTTTTTCCACTATCCATGCAGTTTTGAGAATGTGAAGATCTTCAGATATATGTATTGATGCATTCTGTATGTGCAGGTCAATTGTGAGCATTGATGACACCATTTGTGCAGTGAATATAAGGGAAAATTACTGGTTGTAGTGACAGTGAATGCAGACAAACGCACATTGCCTATTGCTTATGCAGTTGATGAGTTAGTTACGAGGATTTTTGTGAAGCTGCTAGTTGAGGAACATAGATGTTCGAAATTTTGATTGCCAGACTAATCTAGACATTTAAAAATGAGCATTGTTCCTCTGTAGTTGTTGTGCGCTTGCAACTCCATTACCATTGATTTTATCATGAATCTCGTTGTTCCACATTTAGATTGGTTTGACAACGGCAAAATACTGTGAAAAAGTGAAGCAAGGCATTGACATTTTAATAATATTCTTGAAGTATGGAGAGCATAGGAAAAATACAAAGAGTATAAATTTAAGGGCATTTTTCTAAGCTTTAGCATTGTAAAAATACAATGAGTATAAATTTAAGGTAATTTTTTTCTAAACTTTCTTAGACTAGTAGTGTAAACAATTCTTTTATCGAGATTACTTCTATCTAACCTCATCATACATGTAATCTATTTCAAAGAAGGGGCAACTAGACAAGAAAGAACTGGACAGAGAGAACCACAGCTGGAAACTAGATGGTGCTCTACTGCATCCTCCAGATTTTACAAGGATACTCCCAGGAGAAACTTTGGAATGAAGATTTAAACCTCAGACCTGCAGTTCAAGAGGGTTCAAACTCCCTCCTGATGGCCAACTTGAGCTGGTTTTTTATTAACAAAGATAATCTATATACAACAAATTCAAGATTATATTCTTCATGTCATATCTTTTTGAGAAAAACAATAGTGCACATCTATCAACCCATCATCCAAATTTGTGCCGTGATGAATAAAAAATGCTTTCAATCACTAGTTTCCCAAGGTCCAAAAAAAGAGGTCAACTTAAATTTGACATTCTTTGCCTCACCACTAAGATTCTAGAAGTTGACTCACTAAATTTTGGATAATCACTTTTTCGAACCATCACTTTTTAATGTATATTGGAGTATATCTCCAATACATATGATCATAAGCCAACTTATCCCTCATCTTCTTTCAGTTCTTTTTGTGTTATGATAATGTATTAAGTGGGGACAGCTTGAAAAAAGTGTTTGTTGCCTTTTAGTGATGATTAAGTGGAGAGAATATCGAAGATCATTCAGTGGATTGAGCTGTTGATTCCACTGAACATTTTAAACTTTGCACTTTAGGAAGTCTATATGTGAGAAACAAGCTTTGTAAATTGTTTGTTTCTTTTGTTGTATACCATCTAAAGTAGAAGAGATTTTGAGATATAGAAAGCATGCTTACCTTTTTTGGGAAATACTTATGTGGACCCAAAAGTTCATGAACCTGTGGATGCAACGGTGGAGATTGAGCCACCGGGGTTCAGGAACCCCCTTTTATATCAATTTCTGTGTTTTTGTGATTTCAGTATTAATTGATACGTGATTTTATATTTTGGTTTAGCTTTAAATTGGATTATGTTGGCAATCTTGGCAAGCTCAAGGAATTTTTTTTCTTTTTTTTTTAATTCAAAGGAAATTCTGAACCTTTGATTACACATTTTGGGTCCAAGGGATACTCAGTGTATATGAACACACTGATTCCAATCCAGCTTTCTTTGGATCTGTAAAACAGGCTCTAATATGCCAAACGTAGTTTGAGTCCAATTTTGTAACCCATATTACCACTAACTAGGCCTTACATATAAACAGTGAAAAATCAGTTTGACTTGAATAAGATTTTAGTTTTATTATAGCAGTGCATAGGAAAAAATCCTCATGGTAGTGGTATCCATTCCATATAAATTGTATATTTTATTCAGGAAAAAAAAAATTAGGAGAAAAGCTTATCCATTCCAAGACAGTGGCGTATTGTTAGTGGCTTAAAGTAATGCATATTTTTAGTGACTTATAATAATTTTTACATATTGTCTACCGAATATAGTACTGTTAGTAGTGAGATTCGATCCCAAATTTCTTTTATACAAAATAAATAAACCTTGCCAACTAAGTTAACTCTCATTGACATTTATGTTCTTATACGTATTGCTCCTGTATTTTTTATTTTTTTTATTTTTTATTAAATTGGTGTCTCATGGAAATTTAATATTTTCACCTTCATAAATACTTCTGTCTCAGCTGAGGTACATCCATTTGTTTTTGTAAATGCTAAATTAGTTCGGGGAGTATTAGATTAAAGTGCAAGTAAGGAACAAATAAAGAAAGATGTTAATTATGATGTAACTTTAAAATAAAATTATGTGTTAAATCTACACTCCTTTATAATATATATTAATATACATATTGACAATAAATCTGGTACTATCAGAGTATTTGTAATTTCCAAAAGTTACAAATTTATATAAAAATATTAAATGTCACTCTCTAGAGCCTTAAGTATCTCCAAATAGGGAATAAATAAGGAAAGATAAAAACCTTACTTGAAAACATAGAGAATGCTGTTTAGTCATATTAGGATGTTTTTAACTTTCCAAAATCTGTGACATTATTATTATCATTCATAATAGTGCTTTTAACTTAGACATCCTATCATTCCCTGTACTTTTTTTTTTTTATAGATTTTTGAATTATTTCACTAACACTTATAGATGTAGATATTTTATTAATTCTCGTTACTCTGAATAAAAAATAAAACAACTATATTCTAGCTCCTCAGTTTGAGAATTCTAACTGAAATATATCTATCACGAAATAAAAGGGAAACACAACAATTACAATTCCTTTATTTTGATAATTATTATTAAATATAGAAAATAATTAAAAATTATATATATGATCTATTTTATGTATATTCATGAATTGTTCTTCCCTTTAGATAAAGTCACATACTTTAAGTAAAGACTACTCTAAAAATAGTTTGAGCCAACCGGCCAATATGAATACAAATATTGTACCAATATTAATTTGCCCATAACTTAGGCTTAAATTTTAAAACTCCGAAGAGGAAAGTAGTTCATTAATGGTCTTAATTTTAAGATTCTAAAAAGTAGAGACATTATGTATCCAATTTTTCTTTGTCTACATACTTGGATACTATTGGTTAAATAAGTATTATAACCAAATGGCTCTCTTATGTAACACATTTTTTTAAATTTTTTCTGTTGTGTATATTTGCTTCTTTTCAAAGGGGTTCACCTTTGTTTATAAAGCTTTCTGTTATGTCAATCTTATTTGGTTGCATACTTTTGGTAATTTTATTCGTTTAGTTGTAGGAGAAGAGACACTAGAAAGAAATGAGAACTTTGGCCTAACATTAACTTATTAATTTTTTAGATTTTGAATTTGTGTAATTTATTTCACCGATATCTTTTGGTTCCTTGTGGTTTCTCATCTTTTAGAATTTAGATATAAATGATAAATTCTTATCTAAATATATAATTTGTATGCCCGAGCATAGCAATGTTATGATAATACTAATTAATTCACACTCTATTTTATTGACTAAAGCATAAAATTATAGCATATTCTTTACAAAATAACTAAAGCATAAAATTATAGCATATTCTTTATAAAATAACTAAAGCTTTTACATGAATACAGTAAGTTAATTAGCTGGTTATTTTTTATATTAGTATACTTGCAGGAATTTGTTAAAAAAATTTAATTATAAAGTTAGTTAGTAAGCACTTACAGCATATTTTGTCGTTATCGTGTGATAAGATTTTTTTGACCAACGTTAAAAAAAAATCCAAAATGGTTCTTTAATTAACTTTTTAATTGAATATAACATAAGGAAAACGAAACAAAAATTATTTTTTTGTGGTTTGACAATTGACATTTTCAAATCTAAATCATGACATATTTCTCACGTATCACACACATCGAAAATTCTAAGGATAATAATCTTTAGGAAACAGGAGCTAAGAACAACCAAGAACCTTGAATTCAGCAGAACATTTCCAATTTAAATACGCATGTAACTATATGTTTTATTAGGACAGCTGCAGAAAAGCAGCCTCAGATGTCCAATTTTACAGGGGTTGACCGACAAATACAGGCTGTGAACACAAAAAAAGGAAAAAAAAAAGGGAATTCAAATGTAACAATCCCATCAGCATGATGGCGACAATGACCTCATAGGGAGGGGAAAATCTTCTTAGGTATTTGAGGAGGTAAATATATATATATATATATATATATATATATATATATATAAACCAGACTTGAACTAGTCAACTGATTTTTTAAAATTAAAATATAAAATCAAGTAAAATAATCAAACGAGAACATCCTAATTGTTTCGCTTCAATTGGATATAACTAGTAAACAGTATGTACGAATGTGATAGTGCTATTAAGATTAATTGACTGCTGCTTTATTTTGATTTTTTAATCAAATATTCTGAACTACGGTACAGATATGTTAACATAAAAAATGGAAATAAAAAGTTTGAAAATTGGAGTAATTCTTCTTTGAATTGGATCGATTCCTTCATCAATAAATATGTAGCATATTTGATTGATTGAATTTCTGTTTTACCTAACATTGAACCAATATCAATAGAAAAAAGTTGGGAGATTGTGCTACATAGTAAATCCTACTTTATTATTCATAATAAATATTAGAACTTAGAAGGCAAATTTATAAATTTCTACTGTCCAACAAAGCTTGTGAGGTGAATGATTTCCAAAAAAAAGAAAAAAAGAAAAGAAAAGCTTGCTTTGGGTCAAATTTACTTTTCTTTTTGTAGTCATTGTGTCACATTTGTTTATGAGCTTTTTGGAAGGACATTTGAAGAATATTACACTGTCCAACCAAGACGGCTAGTTAGAAACATGAAGTTTTCAAATTTGTTCTAACAATTCGATTAATCAATAAAAAATAAGTAAAATAAGACAATTTCTCTTAGATGGAGAGAATTCAATCCTTGTACACATTGGTTATTTCAAAAGTGGTTTCAAGTAGAATTGATGGATGATTAAAATATGAAACTACACAACAAAATTTTACGTAGATGGATAAGAGAGGAAAGAGTAATAAGTGGCAGCAAACAGGTACAACACAGGAGTAGCAGGAGTTATTCTCTTATTTTAGTTATTCATTTTTCGAGACCTCACTTTGTATTATAACAAAGATTTCAAGAAAGAAAGTAAAAAAAGTAGTGAGGGGGACAAAAAAAAAGGACGAGGGAGGGAGAAAAGAGAAACAAAAATGTGTTAACTATTTACAGTACAGCTTACAGTGTCCTCTGGCGGCCGTCATTTTGGTACAGCTGAAAGAAATTGGTCGACAGCAAAACGCAATGCTTACCTATGACTTGTGTCATTTAGATTACGTTGAAAAAAAAGCCTAACTCACAAAGGGATTCCCATTACTATCTGGTTATGGAATCTTGATCAAACTTCCAAAAGAAAAATTCAAAAGATCTCAAAGTTCTGATTTGATCCATTTCTAATAAGATAATAAGCTATGTCTCGAAATTCTAAGAGACCAAAATAACAATGACAAAAAAAATGGTATAGATGGCATGAGCATAACTCATTTTCCATGTTGATGCTTAGGAGGTGCGCAATGCGCATGCGATTAAATTAATTACTATGACCAAGAAAAATCTATTTCTATTGCATAAGGGAAAACAGCTGTGTGAATACGCTTGAAATATAACAAAACATCAAAAATAGTGACCAATAATTCCACTTTGCAAAATGATAGAAAACAGTTTGTCTGTGTGACTTTGTATTCTGATATAGATGATTTATTATGTGATATTTGTTTTTAGCTTCTATAGCACAGTTGGCATACATAAATGTTAATCCTTGAATTCAAATTTGTGTAACTGAACATTATAGATATTCGAAGTAGCATATACAATCAGCTATGGTAAGACTAATATGTATTATCTTCTGTTGTCTAGACTAATGAAGAGAGATTCCTAGGTGGACTGCGTCCACTGCCTCACCTGTGAATCTTGTGGTTTAAAAGAGGGTCAAATAAGCAAAGTGATGTATGGTAATATAAAAAAGTGATGTAAAAATGCTTATGGGGTTTTATTTTAAACCACAAGATCTACAGGTAGAACTGTGAACCGGGTCTATTTAAAAAATTTTCGACTAATAAATATTCAAGTACACAATATCAATTAAGCATTGTCCGGTGCAACTCTAAATGTAAAAGCAACTAAAAGTATTAGATTAGGTAATATTTTGTGATGTAGAAACCCTAATATTTCAAAAGGTATAAAGAAGAATTAACCCAAAGCGTTACCCTAATTGACCAAAAGATATTAAATCACATATTCTTTCTCTTTTCCTCCTTTCTGATACCAGGATGGCATTTTTTTTTTTTTTTTTGTTTCTTTTGAATGAGTAAAACTTTGTTTTGAAATGGATAATTTGTCTCTCGACACTCACTTTCGTAAATTGGGGAAAATGACAAAATATTTATTGAACCATTTTTTAAGAATTTTATTGGTGTTTCAAACAATAGAAAACTTGACTGAATCATCTATACTAATTTGATTGGTCAATTTATAGAAGGAAAAATAATTAAATAGCAGTGCTCGAAAGGAATTTCGGAACAACAACTATTGACGTCAGTTTTAAATATTTTTCTTTTTGGATCTGGATATTTAAAAACTGGAAGTGGAGCTAAGAATTAAATGATACTGATGACTATTGAATGTATATTATATAACATATATTACTATTTAATAGATATTTTTCAAAATGAAGGCCAAAGAAGTAAAAGATTTGCATAAATTCATAGTTTGACAGAAAAATATTATATTAGTAAAAGATCATTAATGGAGGCGAAGATCACCACAAAAAGATATTAATTAATTTATCCGAAATCTATACCTATTTTGAGATTAGGTTCGAATTACAGCTCATATAATCCTATTCGGGATTGACATTCATTATCTTTTCTTTTCAAAGCACATTTTAGAATTAGATTCGTTATCAACCGAGTTGTATTGGACAAGCTACTATGTGATTCCTGAAATAGAAAAAAAAACTCTAAATTACAGACTTTTCGATTCCAAAAAATTGGAGTCACGATTCGATTCCAAACTTGTCTGGTACAAGTTCTACAACCATAACATACGTTGCGTAGGTTATATCGTCCAAACTTATTTTTTATGTATTTTCTGATAAATAATATGCATAATTAATTTAACTTAAATATATAATCACATAAGACTCAATATTAATATTTATTAAATTGCATACACATTAGATGTGCCTTTATTACTAGTGTTACAATAATTTTTATTGCAAACCATGAAATAATAGCTATGCCAAGAAAATTGATGTAGGCAAGAATTAGCGTCATCAACTACGTAGGCTATTGGTTTTAAGTACTTGAGTGATGGTCGCCCCTTAAATCTAAGAAATGATAAAAAACAATTTTTGAAGGTGAAGAAATTTTATAGAAACTCAATTTGGACTCATGCATTATTTTTCCTTTTGATTATTTGTATTTATTTATTTATAATAATAATAATTATTATTATTATTATTTTAATCAAAAGGAAAAGAGTAGGGTATTTTGTAGGATTCGAATCCCAACTTCTGTAGTAGAGTCTTGGAATTTTAACACGTCGTTCCCATTATTATTGTCATCAGATGCATTCGTCTCCATTACGTCTGAACATGAACTCGCATGTGAAAACCGACGGCTCCTTTGGGTCTCATAAGTCGGCGAAAATAAACGACACACGCAACCGCACACATAAGACTCTGAAACTCAGCCTAAAATCCGAACTATGCGTCCAATTCAGTCATATGTGTGTGTAATATATATACACATGTCTAAAATCTAGTTTATTTATTAATATTTATAACATAATCAAAACAAATTAATATTTATAAAAGGTCTGTTCTCAATAAATTTTTTAACCAACTTTTAGATTATAAATTAATAATAATATGTATTAATAGTGCTATCAATTAAATCTCAAATTAGATTTTAAATTTTTAGTACAACTAAATAATCTCAAATTAGTTGTACAAAAAATTTAAAATCTAATTTAGGATTTAATTAATAGTACTATTAATATAGATTATTGTTAATCTATAATCTAAAAGCTGATTAAAAAATCTATTAAGAACAGGGCCAAAATATCATTGGAAAATATGATCTACATCCACATTAACTAGAAATTTATAATAAAAATTTAGAGACAAAAATGGTGAAGTAATTAAATCATTAGCGTTATTCCGTAAGAAAGTCAGCATTTTCAAGGAAGGAAAAAAGTCAAGTTTGCCACATTTAACTGAGTTAGTTATGTGCAAAGATCTACTATTTTTTTTACGTCCACTTAATGGTACGAATGATAGGATACAATTATGCTAAAATATGGTTTAGATTAAAATGCTTATTGCAGTTGAAATTTAAACAAATTAAGAGCAATAGTAATTCATACATTTCATTTAAGTTTGGGTTATAATTCGTCTTCTTTTTTTTTTTCACTTTAATAGCCAAACATTACTTACTAGTTACTTCAAAATTTTCATCCTTTTTTGGTTAGAGGAATGTAAATTTTACTTTTTCATTTTATTTTACTAACTCAACAATATAAATTACGTAAAATTATTGCTTCAAATCGTCTATCCGAAAAACACCTCTATCCTACTTGTCTTAGCTTTATACAGCTGTTACGTATATTAATTAATATATATATTATAAAATTTTACAGATTTTTCGAGACAAAGGCACGGGACAAACGATTCAAAGTGTAAGATTATTATTGCATCGGTTGATAAATCTTTTTTGCCTAAGAATTTTGCCTAAAATATCTTTTTGAAGTGTATTCAAATAATAAAAAAAAAAAAACTTTCCTAGATTATGTTTTTACCGTATGTAAATATTTTAACAAAAAATAGAGGACCCTCATCCAATGTTAGGAGGCCACCATCATGATGACATTAGTATGATGTAATCAAATCATTGGTCCAAGGGAGAAAATGTGGACCCCGTTTCTAATTTATCCCACGCATCCCCAACTAACTCCCAAAGCCTTTCCACTCCCAAACCCAAAAAAAATTGTCGTTGTAAAAACACACACTCACACACTAATTTAATACAAAATACACCTCTGTCTGTTATATATAAAGAGGTGCTAGAGTTGAAAATCAAAAACACAAAATATATACATCTTTATACATATATAGAGTCGTTTTCGTACATATATGAGAGCTTTGTGTAGACAATTACTATTGAATTTGCATCAAACAACAATTGGAAAATCAAGAAACAAAAAGGGGGTTCATAGTATTATCAGAGGGATCATGTCTGCATCATCAGATCAAGGTTCTGGTTTTGATAGGCCAAGGCTGGTCGTGAAAAAGTTGCTGGCTAAGCCTCAAAGCGAAGGCGATGGTGCTGTTGTTAGAAGAAGTATTGGAAGGTATGTTCTTGATTGGTTTTCTTTTTTTTTTTTTCTTTTTTTCAAAAATGAAATTGTATTATGTAGAAATTGCATTATGCCATTTCTGTGTGTAGTAAATTCTTGAATTCTTGTTCAAGGGATTTCTTCGTTTTTTCTTTTTTTTCCCCTCATATGATTTTGAGCATTTTTGGTGAATTTGTTGATTTGGGTTTTCAGTGTTTCAGAGTTTTAATGGGTTGGTTTGATGTTCAGGTCTGAACTGAAGTATATTGATCCTTTCCTCATGTTAGATGAATTTGCAGGTATAATTCAGTTATTGCCAGTATTCTTGATCAGTCTGTCTGTAGTAATTTTACGTAAATCCTTACTCTGTTTCTAAAACAATATTCTTGATGTAATATTTCCAGCATTCTTGAATCTGTTCTTGATTTGGTAAATATTTTTTGATTTTGTGTTCAAATGTTTTGACTATGGACTCTGGTCTTGATTTCCCGTTAAGGAAATTTTGGTTTTACAGTTGATTTTGTTTTCAAATAAGTTTCTGATGACTTATTTTATTTGTTCTTACAGTTTCACCTCCTGCTGGATTTCCAGACCACCCACATAGAGGTTATTCTCACATTCTGCTCTGTCTCAATCAAGTTACTTGGATTATGTTCCACATATTTGATCAATCATCTTACTTGCTATCTGTTATTTTATAGGTTTTGAGACTGTTACATACATGTTGCAGGTAAATTTGCTGAACATATTGAAAATTCAAACTGATTATTCTGTTGTAAAGTGTGTAAGTTACAGTAAAAACTGAAAACCCGGGTCTTTTTGGTGCAGGGAGCTTTTACTCATCAAGATTTTTCTGGTCACATGGGTACAATCCACACCGGCGATGTGCAGGTTAAAAAATTCTTGGTTGCATATAACTTTTCCCATTGAATTAGTCTGATAATTTTAGGAATAGAGTCTAATAATTTTAGGAACAGTGTTTTCAGATCTGTATATTAACACCTTTGCTATCCATTTTTGTGTATGAATTTACAGTGGATGACAGCAGGAAGAGGCATAATTCACTCAGAAATGCCTGCAGCAGATGGTACTCAAAGGGGCTTGCAACTTTGGATTAATCTTGCTTCCAAGGACAAAATGTAAGATACTGTACATTTATATGTTTCCCTGCTGGAAAGCTTATAGACCTTGTGAGCTTTTGGTCCATTTTGACCTGATTCCAGAAGCAAATACTAGTTAGAATTTTTGTTGATTTATACATAGATAGAGACATAAAAACTCAGCATGTAGCAGCCGATTTGTAGATTGTGACAAGACTCCATAAGCCGTGCCAAATCATGATTTGCACTTGATGTTCTAGAAGGCCACTTTCTGTAAATGGATGATCAATCATGCAATTTGGACCTCTAGTTTAAAATATATGCTAATGATATCAGAATCTCGTTATTGAAATTTGTCCAAGTGTCAAATAGTTGTGAATAATACTACATCATTAGTCCGTAAATTTTGAATTATGCACATTCCTCTAATTAGAATTAGCCCATGACTAACTGCAGGATCGAGCCAAGGTATCAAGAATTGCCGAATGAGGACATTCCAAGGGCAGAGGAAGATGGAGTTGAAGTTAGAATTATAGCAGGAGAATCAATGGGAGTCCATTCTCCTGTTTATACTAGAACCCCTACAATGTTCTTGGATTTCACTCTACAACCAAGAGCTCAATACCATCAAAGCATCCCAGAATCTTGGAATGCCTTTGTGTACATAATTGAAGGAGAAGGGGTCTTTGGCATACCGAATTCGCCACCTATTGCAGCTCACCATGCATTGCTATTAGGTCCAGGAGATGGTCTTAGTGTATGGAACAAGTCTTCCAAGCCATTGAGATTTGTTCTGATAGGAGGGCAGCCACTCAATGAACCAGTAGTTCAGTATGGTCCTTTTGTCATGAATACACAAGCTGAGATTGATCAAACTATAGATGATTATCAATATGCCAAGAATGGTTTTGAGATGGCAAGGTTCTGGAGGTCCAAATGAGTGGGGACACATTTTCAACACAGCAGAAAGTATATTCCAACCTAACAAAATTTGAGAAGAAATAAAAGGTTACAGTCTTTATCTATCAATGTCTTTCTTTGTCACCACCAGTACTCAAGCAATCATGGAAACTGAAAAGAAAGATATTTTACTCCTTGTGAGCAAAGTTTCTAGAAACTATGAAATGAAGGGTCAGATAATGCAGTATTGGAGCTTTGTCCTTTTTTCTTTAAGTAGGTTTTTTCTTGTACTAATAGGTCATGATCTAAAAGTTCACTATTGTCATTATTGCTATAAAAGAATTCTTCTGCTTTACTTGAGATTGATTTATAAAATCCACATTCGAAATGGTGTGGCTTATGTGATAAAAAGTTGAAGAAAATATGACTTGTGCTTAAGAGGTTGTGAATTTAAACCGCAATAAGTTTCAATATTATATGAATGATCTCGTATCACATGGTCTTCAAATTTAAATTTCAACAATTATTAGCTTCTTGGTAATGCTGAGTCCCAAGACCCATTGGGATCCCATGTCCATATTTAATTTGGGT